>JAQFYZ010002184.1:0-18347 GCA_034695085.1 Cylindroiulus punctatus
AAAACGCTTTCACTTATCAAAGCTGAACATGAAAATATTAATTAACGTACAACATTGTGCACAATCACCACAATGCTAATTAGCTAAACAATTCAAGTATAGTGCATTGAACTACGGTTTTTATCGTCATCATGCCATTAGGAGAAGCCCACTTGTCATAGCGACGATACTGGAGCAGGGGCCACCAGCATTTTTGTGCACTTTATTAGCATACTTCAAGCTAACTATTCACTTTTTTTGGCATTTCCTGTACGTCTCAAGCATATACATGTGTACTTCTAGGCAGTAACAAACTACGCAATTTTATACCATTTTTCTGCATTTTCCTAGCAAATGTGTACTACTGCACTTTTTAAGCCAGCATCAACCAAAGTTAGCACTTTCCTAACATTGCTCTGCACTTTTCTAGACTTTTTTCTGCACTTTTCTAGACATTTTCTGCACTTTTCTAGACATTTTCTGCACTTTTCTAGCAGACTTCTACCGAACTATGCATCAAAATAACAGTCAAAGCTTGCCCATCCAAGTATATAGAGCTTCATTCATGTACATGGTCGTTACTGCAGAATATTTGATAAGTATGGGGGTCGAATTTGGCGACCAATTAATGATTGGATTTGGGAAACTTAGGAAGAATACATTTTCTTACATTTCCATTTGATTTCTCTTGCTGAATTTCTGGTCACGCGCAGAGCACCCCTGAGGCATTGTTACCAAGCTTTGTTTTTGGCTCGCATCTTCTGAAATTAAAAATCTAGATTATTTTACGATGTCTCGCAACTATCGTTTCAATGGTACACATTGACATACATGTACATGTACTTGCTCTGTCTGTGAAACAACTCGCACGCTAATGATCGCACCAAAAATATCCACAACCGCATCAAAAAACTGCATCATTACAAAATCACGGATGGCAATATTTGCCCTCTACTGAGCTATACACATTGTACATTTATGTCCATTACGTCGTCCATGCACTCTGAATATGTACAGTGTATGTGTGTCCACACCGCACGTTGAAATAGCAGAATTAACTACCTTTGCAGGTACAAATATAAACGTCCCAGTGGACATTTAGCACGAGCAGCACGAAATATGAGACCTTACAGACGTGGCAACAAAAATAATATCTGCCTAACTCACCTCCTAAAGCGTTGATTATAACGCCTCTGAACTTCTCCTTTTTCTCGATCAAATAAATTTTGATTTTAAATGCGATTTAACGCACGATGTATTCGGATTTCAATCGCGATGGGCAGCAAAACGACAAGCGAAAAAATGTTGGGCAATCGTGTGATGACGCAACGCTAATTGGACCAGCATGCATCACAAGGACAACCTCCCTAGAAATTAAGCTATATTTTAATAAAATGAAGACATTTCAAAATCCAAATTGAGTGTGAATAAAAAACTGATTGAAATTAGCTCGCATACTTTTTCAATATGCATGTGCATGTACATAAACACGCTTTTACTTATCAAAGCTGAACAGGAAAATATTAATTAACGAACAGCACTGTGCACAATTCCCACAATGCTAATTAACTAAACAATTCAAGTATAGCGCATTGACGGTATTCATCGTCATCAAGCGTCATCTTTCCGATGTTTACACAAAATTTGGAACCTTGCATTTCATTTAAAAACATGGACGTCGAATACTTGTATGTATTGCCATTCTTATTATTCTATAAATTTGTTATAGAATAGTAGGATAAAGGAAACAAAACGTGGTGTAGAACGTGTACCTGTATACATTAGGTAGGTGTGGGACAACATATTAAAGTTAAAAACATGTGCATAACTTCAATATTAAAAAGAAAAACCATGTTAATTTATTGCATTTTTAGAGTTAAAACCATGGTATAATGTGTGTACCTAGTTCAACTCCCTCAGCCCCAGCTGATCTTAGATAATTAGGTTAGCAATTTCTCATGCATGCTTGTATTTTCAGTTTCGCCTTTTTACAAATTGTGTATATTTAATGTAGGTGTTACAACATCTTCACTTATAGTTTTTAAATTGCATTGTGTGTCATCAACTGCCATGCAAATCATTAGTGACCTCGCATGCCTTCTGGGCTGCTCACGCGCCTATGCATTTATAATTGTTTTGTTCAACATTTTAATCACCTGATGAAGCGACTAGCTCGTGTGTATTACTTTGACTGTGAAAAATAAATGCAATTTGTACAATAATCCAGTCACGTTTAAGATGTCGCTATTAAGGTATCCGGTGAGGAACAGGCCTTTCCATAGCCTAGCCATTTGAGAAAATGCCATTCAAGTTGGGAACCTTTTCTGGAAACTTATAAATACTATGCACTGCAGTTGAAATCATATTAATTAAATCATTCCACGCCTGTAAGTAACCTTTGCGTTTTCCATTAAAATGTTCTTGATTAATTTTCCGATGTCGTTCTTTTCTGGTTTTTCTTCTTCTTTTAGCTAAGTAGTTTAATTGCTGGCTGGGTCCGCTGCACAAAAACGGGTTGAAAGCTCATTTGCATTCTGCTTTTAATTTGGAATTATATCGAAGGTAGAAACGTGAGGAGAAATTATTCTACTTTCGCAATCTTTCCTTCTCGGTCGATATAAAATGAACTGTAGCGGAAAATGCGTTCATTTGCGTTATCGCTGCCAGGAGACCTCTAAAACACGAGAAGTTAAGACAAACATTTTATTAAAAAATATCGTTTTTTATTTCTTTCGCTTTCGAGCTTTGTTATTCCCAAGTAATGATGACTTTGATGCATTCTTTCTTGCAGAGATAAGCGTTATGAATCTTTTATTAAACGCAGTGCTGATGATTCTCTGAATTCGTGCATCTGCTCACGCATTATGTAAGTACGAAACTAAAGCTCTGTTCGGCAAAAAATGATCGATTAAAAGATGCAAAACATCTGAGGTGCTATCATAACGCTGGCCAATTAAGCTATCTTAGATATAAAAACGAAATGCATCATTAGTTTCGTTATGAAACAGCTGCTTTTGATTACTTGCAAGGCGAATTTGTGCAATTCAAAAACTTACGCCAGTGGGTTGGCAGTGATTCCCCATTCGCAGGGGTAACGAAATCAAAATGTCACTATTATGTAAGTTTTGGCTAGGTTAGGTCAAGTTTGATTTACTGCTAACGGTTCGTTGCTGGCAGTGATTGCGTATGTGCAGGGGCAGCAATATCAAAAGGTCACGTGTTTCAGTTAGTTTTGGCAAGGTTAATTTAGGTTGGGTTTAGTTAGGCAAACAAAACACAAAAAATAGAAAAAACGACAAGTTAGTGTTTTTATTCTTTTAATTTTTTTGTGATTTTCTGTGCCTTCCAAATCTAACCTCATATAACCTAGTCAAAACTTACATAACAACGTGCCATTTTGATTTCTCTTCCCCGTGTGCAATCACTACCAGCCAACGAACCGTTAGAAGACAAAATTTAATATATTTGTGGCTTTATTTCTTCGAAATGATGCGAACAATACTTTAGCCGATAGCGATGAAGCCCATGGAATGGTCTGTTTTTAACTGGCAAACTTAATATGGTTTCATAAAAAAATCAACAACAAAATAGAAACAGTAATATTTGTACTCATAGACTCAATGTAGAGATAAGAAAATTAAGAAATGTAAACACGATATTTGAAGATCAATTTTCCAGCTTGTTTTCTTTAATAAAACTACTTTCAATGGAAAGATGGTTTGGCTTCTTCGAGCATGATGAGGTTTATTTTTGCGGCATATTATTAATTACATTATGGGAACTGAATTTAATCAATTTGATTACAAAACATTACCGTTTACTTAAAAAATGCAGTCGTGGAAAAAATGGCATTTGAATTGATTCTGTCAACGTTTTTAGTTTGTGAATCCATTTCTTTCATAATACTGTGCAGTACATGTACATGTAAATGCAAAAAGCCGCAAATTGATATTTCTTATTTGTCTATCAAAACTAGTTAGGCTAAGCTAAGCAACTGTTTCCCGAGAAATCATTAATTTTCTAAGGCCAATCATATTAATTTAACATGAAATCCCTTTTGATAATTATTCGATTTCTCTGGGCATCTCTCGAATCAAGCAAAATGGCGAATGCTCAACCTTGTCGGTTGGATTTATAGCATCTGAAATATAACACCGCCCAAGGTATCACTTTAGCTAATTACAAAACAGCACATGGCATATCGCAATTAATCTAAGACATGGTTAATTAATCCGTAGGTTGATGATATTAATTAAATACACTGTCGAAGTAGGCTTTTCCGTGTGTTGCTAATTTCAAAGTTAGCTTAGCTAGAAACTTAGAATATTTCTTGATAACAGCATGCATCCCTCTACACAATCTTGTGCTGTATAGGACCGATATGGATTTCATAGTTGAGTACGCCAGGTATATCCCATGTTTTCCTTTAATCCAAATAATGAAATTTGACTTTATTCTTTCCTCACATAATACACTCAACGTGTACCTTAGAAGCAAGTGTGGTAATGTCTCAACTTACTCGTCCCTCGCAAGCACTTAAGAACGAAAGTGGACAACTGACGTGAGAGCTGTTTGTCACTCAAGAACCGCCTTGCAAGATGATTGATTTTTCTTTGGCAAATTGATTAATTGCACTCGTTAGCAAGCAGAGTTCGCCGAAATTATGCTGGAAGCTTTATGGTCCGGGGCGCAGCCTGCCAAGATTATTATTAAAAGTTGCCTATTGACAGCCCTAGGATAGCAATGAGTAATTTGCTGGTTGACCTTCAGTTGACCCCGGATTTGGTGGTGGGGCTCGCCGATTCAGCATCCCTGAGATATGCGCACTCATTACGATTATTCATCTTCAGCACTGAGGCAGCAATTATAGCCCCTGACAGCCAGTTTTTATTGTATGAAGATGGATTTTCATACTCTATAAATCAAAACGTCTTATTTGCCTAATATCCACTGTGGATGTTGATGTTCATCCTCCAGATTAAGAACTCCTCATTAAAAGTTTCCGACAACCAACACTTTTTACCATAGTTTTTTTGGTAACGAGTGTAATTATAAGAATTGATTTTTTGGTAAAAAACCTAATTTTAGAAAATAAATACGCCTACCTTAAGGGAAATTTGGTGTAGTATACAATTGTATTGGGGTGTGCATTATACATTGTACAACCGGCTAACTGCATGTACGTTATGACGTAAAAACTACATTTTTGGAAACCTGTCTTACAAAATCAATTTGCAAACTTCAAAGAAATCAAGCTCCGTGTCCAAAATAATCAACCTTGTCCTCTAAGATGAGAGTAAAATGTATGGTCTCACAACATGTCATAAAAGATGAAGAAAACCTTATATTGTCTGCAAACATTCCCCCATGTAGACAGTTTAAACAGGCCTGACCTGAGATGAGCACGTGACATCATGTTAACAGCTTTTGCGGTGTAAATCTAAAACCAGATGCAGCGAAGTTCCCCCAATCCCAGGTAATGCGAAATTGCAAACGTATAGGGAACATATAGTTATCAAGTAATCCCACATTGACGTGGTGTAAGTGATGTAGTTAAAGCTTGCATATAAGCGTAGAGATCCAATGATGAGATTAAAGTCAACCCATTGAAACGAAACTTAACATCCTGCTAAATCTACGTCCCATTGTCTTGTTTCCAAAAGATATTTTGAAAACGAATCCCAAAACAGGAAACCAATTTGAAAACCCTCTTTTTCCGAGCAACTAAACCTGGTCTTGCGAAAAATTGACCACGACATCGAATTTTGCATTTCAGATTAAGCAAACCGACTCAAAGCGACTAAACCCAGCCTTTCGTGAAATAATTTTGAGGATAAATAGACCCGTCTAAGTCAACAGATTAATGAGTACATGAGTTCTTAAAGTGCGCGTTGTCGATATTGACCAAAGTTTTTTGCAACTAAACTTTCATCTCAGAGATTTCCCACTTGAATGCATCTGAACAAGGGTCCCTCAGAAGCAGCATCTGTTGCCTGCAGGATGTTTTGAAACCTAACGATGGGATAAATGTGGTGCTAATTGGCTGCAATCGAGTGTGAAGATACACCGCAGACCATATAGCATCCTCAAAATTAGCCTTCCCGCCATTTTAATTCCTGCACTAAGCATGCTCTACCGATAAGAGTTCATTGGGTTAAGAGCACCTATGAAAAGCGCTTGAAGAGTGGAGGCGACTTTGCATTACTCCTCTGGGAAATTTGGCAAATTTGGAGCATGGACTGCGAAGATGCTCACGAACTGGAAATGTATCGTGATGTCTATGAGAAATAATCGCTTAAGAAGCTCCTTCATCATTGATGTCATCACCCAAATGAGCCCTTCTCATAATCCAACTTTTGAAAACAGAAATATTGGAATTGGCTTATCGGATTAGCCGAGGTTATGAGTTGGCTGCACTCCTGGGGGATTTCAAGCTGGAATTGACTCAACTTCCCCAGGTTGTTTCTGGTACAAAGGCTCGTATAAGAACAACCTGCCAACATTAGCTCCACGTACAAACACTTCATTTGTTTGCTGCTCGTATGCAAGCCTGAGCTGCGGTTTGCAATACAGTAATTGGCAATGTTTAGATCTGCTCGTCTCTCAAGAGCTCGTGGCGAAAGTGAACTGCTCAGAAATGCTGAATCCAAATACTAACAAAATTTTGGTTAGTTTTGATGAAGCCGAGCACAACCAATGTTGATAAATAAATACGGTATTTCAGAATATGGCCTTACTTGGGGATATTGGAAACTTGTTGAGAACGTTGTAATTTCTCAAATATTGCCCTGCTTTTCAGGTCATGTTATCTTAAATATCTTTAAGATCCCGTAGATTAGATTTTTCGCAAGTTTATTACTAACCAAACTGCTTATTGACTTACGTTATCATTAAATGAATCCAGCGATTGGACAAATGCAAACTGTGTATTCTCTTTCACCACGTCTGCATCATGCATCTTATAAATTGTCTGATTTTTCCCCTAGATTTTAATTCCTTAGCATGTCTTTGTTCTTCAGGTCGTATGTTCAATACATGCACAACAATGATCGTGCTATATACATGTTTATAAGTTTATATTGTCAATTTGGAAAGAAAATGATTAATTCGTCTACAGAACTTCGTTAAATATTACTTTTCGGTGTTTTTAAAGTAAACGAATACTCTTGTTTTCGACGTTTTTTGATTAGGGCTCATTGAAGCATCAATTCAGGCGGTTATCACCGAACTTGCAATTCAAAATGATTGATAATGCACTGGTGCCGAAGCACTGTCACCATTAAGGGTTGATTACTTATCTGGCTCTTGAGAAAAGACTCTTTAATTTAATGTAAGCAAGCAGCGAATATATTCAACGGTAAAAAATAATAATGAGATCGATGCTATATTTCAAATCAACCGTGAGACTTATACCATGTAATGGCCATTGATCGCAACGCACTAAGCCATTTATCATTCAAAAGTAGCTATTATATTTGCAAAGTGGTGCATAATTTGCATGTCAGGGTCAAAACCATGCGGTAGTTTTAGCTTGTCCAAATCATCCAAAAGCAATCTTTTGCAAACTAAACCTAAGTTGCCGCACAGAATGTGTTACAGATGACACCAAAATCTTGAAATGAGTTTGTCCTTACCAATAATGAACTTTGCCTTTAATTTCTTACGGGCAAAAAAATTACTGTTCAGTATACAGAGCCACTTAATTCATCAATACTTAATAAATCCTTCCTAACTTTCCTCCAGAGAATATGTGACAAGAAATTTTTATTCCTTACTTCATTAACTCCGCGTTTTGTAATAAATTATTTACGCCACCAATTGAGCATTTCAATTTACCTAATGGCACATGTCTTTGTCTTTCCTGGCTAATGAGCGAAATTCGGATGGTGTTTTTTTTTCGAGAAGCTTATTTTTCTTCTTTTTTCTTTGTTTAATTTAATATGCCTCGCTTTTTAAATAGGAAACAAAGGCATACTCATTCAGTTTTTATCGCAAGGAGAGATGACACTATAGCGCTATAGCGAATACTTGTACATGTAGTAGCCTACTTTTCTCATTAACTATATATTTTTATCTGTAAATGCAAATGCATTGTACATGTACAGTATCTAAACTGCAAGTTTCTGCCTAGTTGGAATCTACATGCGGCAACTCTTACCCTAAAAGAACAATTTCAAATTCTGCATACCCAAGACATATTTAACACAAAAAAGCAATGTAATTTTAAAATAAATGGCACGAAAACAGTTATCAATAGCTCTATGATTTCCAAGCAAGTAATTTGGGTTCAAATGTACTTTGGTGTACTTGTACCAGCATACACACTATGCAAAGTGCATACTAATACCTAAAAGCCTAAAATAAATCAGCAGCCTCAATGTCTTTAAAATAAAGTTTAAATCAAATTACCTGTGTATAAGTATTAATAATCTTTTAAGGTAACTTAAATTTCAAAAATGGCATTACTATCGAATATACATGTACCTGCAGTTCAATTTGTAATCGGATCGAAACAGACTTAGTTTTTCAACATGGATACCTGCAAATATCATAAACATTACTTACATGAAGTTTCAAATGTACACAAAATTTTTCAAAAATAAAACATTCCACAGATTGTTATAAAACAAATTAAATTCGTACTGGGCAACAAACAGCTTTACCAACTGGCATATGAGCTTTTTTTTCACAACGACAGGCTTAGATGGCATCAACTACCAGAAGGTCATTTCAAACACTGTAAGTCACAAAAAGTCATTCTTCCCCCCGAGAGTTTCAAGCTTCCAGCATCAGCACTAAAAGCAACTATTAAATCTGCTAATAATTGCTGAATTGGCCTGAATTGTTCACGTTTTCGACTTTCTTTTCCTCAAATCTCAGCGTGCGTCAGTCAGCTAATTTTTTTCGATGTTGTTATTGGTGTTGTTCGTTCAGATTAAAAAGCAACTACAGTGTACTTTGGCTCATTTCCCGAGCCGATCGATTTGAGAAACACGCCATTTCTTTTTAATCTGGGCTAAGTCGTCTAATAACGTTCGTCCGTTACCTTAGACAATAAGCAGAAATGAAATTTTATTGCGGTTGTAATGACGTTTTTTTGCCAACATTATTAGTGCTTTAGTGCACTTTACTTTGCCCCCATAACGTAGCGAAATGTCCACATCGGAGGACACTGCAATTGGTTTTATTAAGTGAGATTCAATTACAGAGCGTAGAGACAATAACGGTAAGGCTGTAATTATTGCGACCCCCATTGTTGAAATTAATACTAGCAGCAAATAAGCTGATAAATATACCTATATGTTTCAATTTTATTTTCGTACTCTTTGTTTTTGTTCCGTTGAGCTAACCATAACAAAACTGTTGACATTACGATTTATATAGTCGTGAAGTTGTTTGCTTTATGGCGAACTTTCATCGATTTGTTGCATATCCTCTCCAAAAATGTTTGAAATTGAAGTGCCCAAACAGGTTGATTTAGGGCATCAGCATATGCTTAGCCAACCCAGTGTACCATTGTGTGTGCCCAAGTAAGTAATCAAGCCTCAGTTTATGTTTGTGGGGAACATGTGGATACGAATTTTAAAGCCAAAAATAGATTAATTACCATGAAAGAAAAAGTACACGTACTTGCTTAAAAGCCTAATATAAATTCTTGTAGAGACAAATTTCAGAGTGGGAATACGTTACCATGCGAGAAAATAAATCGTACATTTATACGCATTTCCATGTAAAAAGATTTACAAATCGTAGGGATTGAATTAAAATCTGATTTTAAGATAACAGAAGAAGTCACAAAAATATTCAAGTACAGGTAATCTTTGTAAAAATAAAATTAAGTTTACAAAATGTACGAGAGTAATTCATTATTTTTATGTGTGAGATAATGTATAAGATCTTGCGTTTGCAACATCTCAAGATATTTAAAAACAAAAAACAAAAATAAGAGCTGCATGATATATTTTATATATGAAATATATGAAAATATATTTTAAATGTCAGATTGTTGGTGCCGAAATATAGTCTATGCCTCCGAAATGATATTCAATACATCAATTCGCTAGGGAATTATGGGTGCACTTTTCATTAAATCTGTTTTGATCGCAGCAAAGCCTTATCTAGGAGACATGTCATATTGCTAATCAAGAAGCATATAAGATGATATGCCAGAAAAGAGTTTTGTAAACAGACTGCCGAGATTCCACATATCATGCGAATATTTTCATGAATAGATCAAAAACGGGTTCCGCTGAAAATGAACTAATGCGTATCAGATGTCTTTCCTGTTCATTAATGTTTCTAAACATCTACCAAAGTACATACTAATTTGAGAACGCAATTTGAAGACTTGAATTACAATAACGTCAATGAGCCAAGCGTATACATGTACAGGTACATGTACACTATATGTCTGCTTGTGAGATTATCTGAGATAATCAATTTCTGTTACCTGAAAAGCCTTTAATGGCATCTATGGTGCTTCTGTAGGATCCAAACAAGACAACTGTGTAGAAAAGGTGTCAGAAACCGACTACAGGGTTTAATAATTGGCGAAAAAACAGTCACTGTTCCGAGTTTTCAATCGCCACGGACGCCATCTTCGAAAAATTGCCTAAGCGCTGCTGCCAGATAGCATGGGCAAAGTATCCCTTTTGTATTTTTTACAAGGTCATCAAGTACCACAGCCCAGATAATGCTGTCAATTTCAACGTTAGTCTCGTGTTCCATGACTTTATGATCTTCCCTCTCCCGTTATATGTTTTCATTCGTAGATAATGCTGTCAATTTCAACGTTAGTCTCGTGTTTCGTGACTTTATGATCTTTCCTCTCCCGTTATATGTTTTCATTCGTGGTCATTTTCAGATCCTATCGCCCCTCCTATATTGTAATGACATAATTATGATTGACCAGAAAATTAGAATATTAGCGACGGATTTTAGTCATACAACAGCATATTTTCAACGGAAAACTCGATCCGTAGGCGTAGGCGAGTTATAAAACAGCAATGATGACATCATCATTTGGCCACCCTGTCATCAGTATAAACAAATAAACACATTCAGGGAGGAATTTCAATATGGCGGCCATTTACATTTTAGATTTCGCGCTGCAGTTTTCCCATTGTTCCATCCTGAAACGCTAGATAGCGCCAGTGATCCACAACATGTGTTTATAATTGGTTAACGCCTGTGAGAGGATTGGCTCTAAAATGGCCCAATGAATGGAAGTGTGTGTCACTACGACAAACGTTAGAAAGACGTGATAATATTTCGAGTTCTTGTCACCAGGTGGTGACATTTCAAGATCACACCGGAAACACGTGTTTGGTGTGCATTGCCAGAAAGCCTCTCACTGCTCAGCTGTGGCAAGGGCAAGTAGTTACTGGATGTTGCGAGCAAATTTTAGGTATTTTGCGTCTCGTTAAACATTTCTGTACATGTTGTAAAAGCAGAATTTCTATTAAGATAATGCGGTGGAAGGCCTAATTACATTCCATGTTGTTCTGACCATACGTTACGTGGCCGTTGAACTTCAACCCCGATCATAATAGTAGCTAAACAAGGTCACTGTCTTGGTTAGTTTTTGTGAATATCGCAATAAAGCATCTAGGATAGGTACAATTATTCGCGAGCTGACAATAGAAAATCTGCTACTGAGCTTAGTGGTAGCTGCATGAGATCATGTGATGAGAAACTAGTCTTTGTGGGTCTAACTTGTTCAATATTCTGTGTCCTTTTCTTAGTTAACATTCCGACCAATTAGAAATTCCTGCACAGCTTGTAGCTGAAGTAACCATGGCAGTAGTACAACATTTGAGGTGTGCTCAGCAGTTTATGGCAAATGCTACAAAGCATCACTTCCAGGTGCGCACATTAGCTGCAGCTGCTAGTTCTCCACCCAGCCTACGACTGGATGGCAAAGTGGCTTTGGTGACTGGTTCCACTGAGGGGTTCGTCATTTATCTCAAATGTGCTTGCTGCTGCAAATAAAGCTCGGTAGCAAGTCGAAGTTTCCTTTTGCAGGATTGGGTATGCAATTTCTCGTCGCCTCGCTCAGGAAGGGGCCAAAGTGGTGGTCAGCAGCAGAAAACAGAAAAATGTGGACAACGCATTGTCCAGTCTGCATAAGGAAGGCCTGTCAAATGTCAGCGGGTTAACCTGTCATGTGGCAAAGAAGTCTGATAGGGATGCTCTCATAAAACACGTTAGTTCAGTCATGGTCTTTGTAATTGGGTACAGCTGCATTGATAAAACCATTGCGAAAAATATGGCTGTTCAAATGTCATGTAGTGCCATTCCTGGAATATATTCAAACAACATCTCAGAAAAGAATTAAATGATCCAATTGCGATGCAATTAGATTAATAATTCAAACTGCGTGCTTTTTCAGGCACTGGACAAGTATGGCAAAATCGATATATTGGTGTCCAATGCTGGGATGAATCCCTACTTTGGCCGGACCTTGGACGTGAGTGTCATCTCACTTGCCCTCTCGAACATCATCAAAGAAATGCTGTTACTAGTGTTAATTCCCGTTGGTAGATTCCAGAGGAAACGTGGGACAAGATTTTCGATGTGAACTTCAAAGCAGCCTTCCTTCTGAGCCAGCTAGTGGTTCCACACATGGAAAAACTTGGGTACGATTAGTCACACGAGTTCTTATTTCTGCTTTCTTTGACTTCTTAAGCCTGGATGCAGTAGGCGTATAGTACAATACATGTACATGTATTGGTTTTCAGCGGTGGGTCCATCATATATATCTCTTCGTTTGCTGGGCTTAATCCCGTGCCTGAAATTGGGGCTTACTCCATCGCCAAAACGGCCCTACTCGGTCTTACAAAAGTGATTGCCACTGAATGCGGCCAAAGCAACATCAGGGTGAATTGCATTGCTCCGGGTCTGATCAAAACCCACCTTGCAGAAGCAGTAAGTTGCACATTGAGTTTGCAATGTTACGATCCATTCTTTAAACATTTTCCTCGTGTATCTGTTTGCTTGCAGATGTGGTCAGATGACGCCATCAGAACAGGTTATGAAGAGCGTACAATGTTAAAAAGGTAACCTTCTAACCTTTCTCACAAATCACAGTATTAAACCATTCCACGTAATGCATTCAGTAAATATAATTTTGAATTTGTGTTTAATTAGAATTGGAGAACCGGTGGAAATGGCTGGGCTTGTGGCCTTCCTGTGTTCCAGTGATGCATCTTACATAACTGGAGAAGTGATTTCAGCCACTGGTGGATTGCCATCCAGGCTGTAAACCAACCATCATAAACAAATTGATCAACATTCAATAACCAAAGTTATTAATCAGGATTAATCAGGGGCCAAAAAAATCAAAACTTATGTTTTTTAACTCCAAATATGAATAAATAATCAAGCTTTGTCGAAAGTAAAATCTGTGTAATGCCACATAGTAATTGATTTGCTAGAAATGTGTATGCTGTCAAGAATGAGCCATTGTAACAAATCAATAAAAAACGGACAACCTTCTTTACCCCTCCATACAGCGCTTTCTTCCTCTCAATCTGACCTCTGCCAGCTTGTTTATAACAGTCATGCTGTTTGTGCATACTTGGGAGTAGCTCTTCAGCACGACCTCGACCAGCCAGGAAAGCTTTGGGTGGGTACTGATGAATGCCCGTTCCAAAACGTAGAGATCAACCCCCTTGTCCTCAGCACTGGACTCTACGTAGCTCAGGCCAAAATCTATGAGCACAACATCCGAAGACGCATGAGGAGGGTAGAGCAGCATGTTTGATGTGGTCAAATCACCATGGATGATATTGTTATTGTGCATCTTCGCAACAGTCGTTCCAATTTTGGTGGCCAGGGACGTTAACAGCGGCTCCGAAGTACTCTCGTCCTGCAATGTCACCTGGTAGATGTACTCTTTCGCGGTGGTGTTGCCCTCCACATATTCCATCCAGATGGTTGACGTACTCGAATCAACGAAATAAAGCGTTGGTGTGCGAATACCTGGCAAAAAAACAAAAACAGTGTCATGACGACGCTATACATCTAGCTCTCATCCTAGCATCATTCCTAGCCACTGCGAATACCAGAGATCAAAGTTACTGATTCCTATCTCCAATATCCCCAAAGAAGGTGCAGTACTCCAATTCTAAATTGATCCATAATAATCCACCACCCTAGCTATGCACAATATGCATTATTGCACGAACATGTAACCTGACAGATTATACATTCAACTGATTCGTTGAACTGAATGACAAGTCATTCAGTTTTGGATTGACGGATGACATTTTCCTAAATATTTCAACTAGTGTATATTATCTGCAGTTAGTTACACTTGACATGAATATAGCCATGCGAATTCCATGCATTTATGAACGGCTCCAAACCACGGAGCACGTGAGGAAATCGATACCTGCCATGCTGCACCGCATCAAAGCACGCACTTCCGAACGAGTTCTGTCTTTGCACAGGTGCTCGTCCAAGTCTGGGTGCCTGTACTTCTTCGAGAACCGTTCCTTGATTATGGCTTTTCTTCCAAAAAAGTCACCCATACGAAGTTTGGCCTCCGCACCTTGATTGCATATTTCGTCGTCCGCCATGTTTTCGTCGGATTCTGCCACCAGAGGGCTCGACTATGGCTGCTGGGAAAGTTGCTGCTCCCGGCTCGGGCAACTCCAACGGCAATGGGCTGTTGTTGTACCACCATTATGCCTCGTATTATTCGCAGAAAGTAAGTTTTGTCAAAATTTCTCACTCTGAATGGCAGAGCCGGTTTTTTCCGCAATTGTTAAGGGTTAATCACCGGTGCTTGACCCTGTTTGCATCTTCAAGGTCATGAGGATTTGCTATCTGCAGCCTTCTTGTTGGTAGTATTTATGGTGTTTGTTGCGCTATGGCCTGGTTGAACTTGCACGATAATCACAAACTGGTTGAAAATGTGGGGGCTCAACGTTGCATAATTGAACAAATTGGTCGGGAAATCAAAATTGAGATTGTAATTAGAAGCTGAAAGAGCTGCGACGCTTTTTATTGAGACGGTTTTATTTGTACGGGGAGTGACAAAAATAGTTTTGCTGCGTTGGGGCCAACCATACATAAACGTCCCATTTTTTTGACTTGTCGTATTGTACATATGGCTTGCGAATTTACCTAATATTTTATTTTAATTTAGGTGATCATGGCGCTGAGAGAGAAAAGGCTGAAATACAAAGTCCACATCGTCCAGCTACTCCGCTTCGAGCAGTACCAGCCATGGTTCATGTGCCTGAATCCGAAGGGCCAAGTTCCCGTCCTGAAGGACGGAGTAAAGATCATTCCCGATTCGGCAAGAATCATCGATTATCTAGAAGACAACTTTAGCAATGGTGCAGTACAACAGTAAATCGCTCTATGTCCATCTTGAAATGAGGACGAGTATGCCTTCAGAAGGGCCAAGGTTGACTAGCCTGGACTGTTTCGTACTCATGACTTTGTATTTTAGGTGACACACCCAGGCTATGGCCAGAAAGAGGAACCGAACAAGCGGCCAAAGTGCAACAGTATCGCGATATGTTGTACTCGCTGCCCATTGAAACCATCACTTTTGGGTGTATTAAATACCCTGAGCTGACGCAAGACATCAAAATTCCACGTGCCATACAAAAGCTTATGCTAGGTGTGGACCAGTTTACATTTTCAAAATAATAATATTAATGAAATCCATGTATAACCATGATAATAATCGTACGCGCAGATTACCTTTGTTATCTTACGATCTTTACCTTTGCTCTAGAAAGTGGTGCTAAGAAGCCGGACGTTTTGAATTCGTTGGCATTGAAATATCCAGAATTTGCAGAGCATTATACACACAGACAGAACAGAAGTTGGCAGCGAGATGATGTTCAAAGCATCGTAGGGGTGAAACAAGCTCTTCTCACTCTAGAATCTGTTCTAGATAACGTCGAAGAAGAGCTGCAACAGAATATTGGAGGTAACAGAGAATTAACACTTGCATCCTTCAAAATATTGAATCCACATTAAATATAAAAATGTGAACAGCACTGCAAGTTTTTGCAAAATATTCATTACAAAATATTCCATGCAAGGTCTTATAACTGCTGTTTGTCGAAAATGTATTTGTGGATGTTTTAAGATAGTTTAAGGTTTTCTCATTTGGAAATTTCAGACCGGTCAGAGTGGTGGCTTTGTAGCAATATGTTCACAGTAGCCGACATCTCTTTGACTGTGTTATTGCACAGGCTGTCGATTCTGGGACTCACACGCAGATTCTGGGGCGAGGGCAGGCGGCCGCATTTGGCTGCCTACTTTCGACGCTCACAGAACAGGGAATCATGTAAAGTGGCGCTGTATCAGATGCCTAGGATAATCACGATTTGGGCTACCCTGCACGACAAGGCACCCACCATAGTGAGTGTGATGTTGGCCGCAATCGTGATTGGAGCAGTAGTTTATCGGTACCGTAGCTAAACGCAACAATACGAGGCTTTTTTAGGAGAGAAGATGCACTATGACCGTCATCATTCCTTTGTTGTAAATTGGTAGGTGGTGCTTTCTTTTTTTATGTAAGGATAGGGAATAAACTTTTGTTTTAAAAATGATGGATTTTGAAGAATTTGTTTCAATGCAAGAAAGGCTATAGAGGTAATGAGAAAAGATAACCTGACTAATCTGCAGTTTTAGTCATATAAATTGGAAACTTTAATGAATAAACATTCCACTGTTTGAAACAATACACGAGGCACACAAATCAATTTACATCACCATCACCCTTGTGAATAAATAAACATTTTGAAAATGTACATAAATTAGCTGCTAATAAACTTTTGATAACTGTACATGTGGACAGGTCAACTTTTCCTTCTAAACCATTGGATGTCATACAACCAAAAAAAAAAAAAAAAAACATTGTTCAGGCCTTCCACGAGAATAGCACATGCCTAAAGTATAACCTCAGCATGCCATTCTTTGAAAGAGAATAACCAGCATGGCTGGGCGGCCATCTATTCAAATGTTCTAAAGATGACTACACACGGAACCTTGCGAATTGGAAGATGTTGTTCAAAAATCACCAGGCTGAGAAAAAACTGTCGAAATTATGACAAAACGTTTTGCACAATTCATACAGATGCAAGCTCATAACAACAGCCTAATGTTTATCGAATTATGTTCTGTGAGAGGGATAATTGCGTGTTATATAATATTTGTAAATTTGTACAGAGGAATATGGAATGGGAATATTTAATGGTTCAGGAATTAGATACTTGAAAAAAGAAGACACGCAAAAAAGATAACAGGTACATTGTAATCCCATTGATAATTATATCTATTACGGATATGATCAAGATTTTCTTCAAAATCATTTTTATGGAAAAATTTAATTATTCCTTTTACAAGTTCAAAGGAATAGAAAACACAGGTTTTGGGAATGGAGGAAAGTCGGAGAGAAACTCCAAAATGCAAGTTCAATGATAAATTTCCAGTTCATCA
The DNA here is from genome assembly GCA_034695085.1 of Cylindroiulus punctatus. Classification (NCBI taxonomy): domain Eukaryota; kingdom Metazoa; phylum Arthropoda; class Diplopoda; order Julida; family Julidae; genus Cylindroiulus; species Cylindroiulus punctatus. The sequence goes on from JAQFYZ010002184.1 coordinate 17,449, forward strand.
GAGGTCACAGATCAAGTTAATTTTTATTGCTGAACATTTATGTTATGGCCAAAACACAAACATGGTTCACTAAGTTTCCCCTCACCTGCATATTCTATGCACAAGGTTTCTAATGGTCCTATCAAATACAAAAAACATTTGGGTAGGTCAGAAAATTACCAAGTAATGCACTGTCCAGTGCCAATAAAACCAAATTTCAAACTCAATTTGAAAACAAGTCCACATGCTGTTAATGATGGTAAGGCAACAACGGTATGAGTGTAGTTTGTAGGCGCATTCGCTGCTGCACTCCATGCCAGTTTACTGCGTCTGTGGTTTCTCAGATTCTACATCTGCAGCTTGTCCGTTACGGTTCGACCTCATCGGTGGCCGTGTCAGCCCCACGATGGACCTTCTTCGGTTCTCCACCACGACCACCTTGGCCTCCGCGTATTTGAACGGCCCTTGGCCAGGGAGGCCCGGTGACATCTGCTGAGGGTACCACACATTGTAAGTGAGGAACCAGACGGCAACGGCGATGAGGCCCCCAGCCACCTTCTGGGCCATGGAGTGATGGTAGAGCACAGTACCCACAAGGATGTATGCCCACAGCAGATCGAGCAGGGTAATGGCCACGAACATGCCCTTGACGTATTGACCGAGGCGCTCGTAGGAGCTCTTGAGGAGCTCAAGCTCTACGGGAGCCAGCGGCCGCAAAGGGCTCTCCTCGTCGTAGTCCACATCGCGGATCAGGTCCTTGATACGCTCCCATCCGTTCATGGCCTTGGCCTCCTCGTAGATGATCAGGCTGCTGTAGATGAGGAGGAACGTGTGACCAGAGATGTCGAAGCCCCTCCAGCGGAGGCCCCTACGCAGACACTCCTCACGATCAAGGTTCCTCAGGTCTTTCAGGTCCTTGG
>JAQFYZ010002185.1:0-18345 GCA_034695085.1 Cylindroiulus punctatus
TACATTATAAATACATTTTGCAAATTGAAATACATTGTGCAATATATTTAAAATGTATTTTCTTTGGATATGGGAGGGAAGATACCTTAGTTTATCAAAAACCTTTTATCAAAAGTTCTTCTACCCATTGTTTTTGGTAAAATAGTCGGCTGTACTACAGACAGATACTATTAGAAAGTGGGCTTCGCCTAAGGGCTCCTGTGCAGACAGTGATGGCCTGGAGGAAGGGCAGCTAAATGATTGACATTTTTATTTTAGTTTCGGTTAGGTTTGGTTAAACTCAAAAAAAAAATCAAGAATGATACATAACAAATATAAATTGCGATATTTAGAATAGGTGTCATTCCTCCATGTATACAAGACAAAGGGTTGAAATACGTTTCTGTACATTTGTAGCATTTTCAAATAATTGTTACATTGTTTGCAAAAATGGTTGAATCTTAGGTTGAATCATGTCATATTTATTAAGTAACAAATGCATGTTTTGGAACATTTATCTGTACACACTGACTTACCACGTTCTTCACAATACCGTACTTCATTTTCTATAGGTTTCTATATGGTGTTTCATTACCCAAAGAATGTGAATTGCATGGTGTGTCCTTACCCAATAAAGAGAACCTATTTTACCCAACTTTGGTTAACTTGCTCTGGCCATGCTATCGTTCATTATTCCCCCTTCGTCCTACCATACAGCCCTTGCCCATCCCCTCCGACGTGCCCCTCGCTTAATGGAGAAAGTGTTGATGACTTGCAAATAATGAATAGGCAATCAATTTCGGTGGGTGATTTCCGTGCATGACAGGAAAGAGCATTTAATAATATTTAATGGTATAATTCCGTAATTGAAAAGTAAAGATTGCGCTGCAACCTCAGCGCAGTGCGCGAACGAAATTGAGCTTTACATATTCATGAACCTAAACTAAATAAACGACGACGCATTATGCGGGAAATAAAATCAAATTTGCAGAATATTGATCAACGTTTAATGGCCCTTGACTATCTAATCAATATTTCCCGGGATGGTTCATGTACTGGGAATTGAATGCATATTGGAATTTGGATTGAACTAAGGCGGTTAAATACTTCGACACTATAATATAAAAAATTAGTTTCAAACGCTTTTTAAGAGCTCAGCTGAACAAATAATTTGGAAAATGATCGAACAAGTTCTTAAAGTTATTTCTTGTATTTGATTGTTTTTTGAAAGCAAGTTCAATTCATGAAATAAGCACTGCAACAGAATATACTGTAGTTAAAATAAATTTAAATTCGATGGTTTTCAGCTTTGAAACTTTTAAACAAAATCAACAATGCATTGCATCGATGAGTTGATCTACATGTTGTTAAATGATTAAAATATGAATTCATATACTGTGTACTTTAGATTGATCTCAGGCTCGAGTATTTAAACCCCAGAAGTGTTGGCTAAAGGCAATTATACTTGAAAGGTTTTGTATCAAAATGGATGGGCTAAAGTCCGTATAGTCACTTATTCTAGTTCTTTCCTCTTCAATAGTTATAGGGCCTTTCCAGTCTTTTTTTCCTATATACGATTACTTATTAGCTATTCGGCCTTTAGGAGATGCGTGCTTCGTTGTCGTTGCTTTTTATGGTTCATTCTATGGGCTCATTAGCCTGTCTCTTGCGTCGGATTTTGATATTACAATATAAAATATGAGCCAAGGGGGAGGGAGATGGGGAGGAATGAGAATGCTGGCTGATGAGTAATGCCATTGGACGAGCATCTTTTGAGCGCCTCGTTTCTTTTTGGTGGTTTATCCTTGCTTCATTTTGGTTGATGGGAACATGGCTGCAGTACATGGCATAACTGGGAAAGTGTAGGAGCTATTAGCCAAATTAACACCAGGGGATAATCTCAGAAAAGCATCGCACATGGCAGCAGTAGAGAAATAAGCGAGCATCATTTGCATCAAGTTCACATTTAAGGGGTTTGAGTGAAACCATCATTTCGAGTTCTAACAATGGCAAGTTTATGGCAACTGTAAAACGCTGTGATACATGCCTATATTTTTAGCGCCTGCCGCATTCGTGAAATGCAATCGCATCTTTTGAAAATTAAGCGACTAAACTACGTTTTAAGGAAGGATCAAGTATTATAGGAAGAACTAAAACTTTTTTAGCAAAAACTTTTCCTCGTGTTATAAACGTAGCTGTAAATCAGAGCTTAATGGGAGAATATGAAGGAAACTTTTTTGCTCAAAACCCTCTTTTCAAACTAGATTATGGTATCTGCATGTTGAATAAAACGTGCTTGGAAACTGCAGTTCATTTTATTATAAACTTTCCCAGAAGCTTGCTAGTGAAATTTAAATTTGTTCGCTGTCTTTTCTTTAAATTGAGAGCATTTCAATTTAGCTATTGGCACTACCCACTACATTTATTAATGTTTATTTCGATACGAAACCTGGCCATATTTGGATATTTTTTTTCTGAAATATTTGTCAAATTTATCTGCTGAATTGGTAAATTCATCACAGATGTAAATGAACTCGAAAAAGCATACGAGCCCAGATATCATCAGTATCTGGACATTGATTTTCAGTTGATCTTGAACATTATTTAACATGCATTTTTTGGTAACGTTGCCATCGGCTTTTTAGAGCACAAAATATGTGATCCATTTGCAATAATTCGTAGCATTTGCTCCCTCGATTCCCTTTGAGTTCACAATCACTGCAGTTCATTACATTGGCGATAACTAAATTTGCCAATGCAATGTTCATTGTAAATCTGCTCGAATGAACTGCTGCTGATAATTTAATAATGGAGGCCCTTATTGTCAGGCGAGGGCATATGCAGGGTGATCGAAAAAGTCGGAAAAACCTATCTATAGTATTGATAAGTTGAATGTTCACTTTACATGTACGTACATAAGAATTCAGGGTAAAATAATTGCACGATTATGTAATAATGAGCGTATCTTACCGGTAAAATAACAACGGGTTGATAACCTGTATGCACTGTGATTTTTCGATCACAAAAGTCATATACATTATCATCATGCGTTTTCCGAAAGGGTTGAATAACATATCTTTGCAACATTCATGTACATGTACATGTACATGTATGTTGCACTAAATTGATATGCGATTTTGACCTACTTTAGGGCGCACACAAAAATTTCAAAAAGTTTAAATCCATTCTTTAATTTCACACTATTTTATATTCGTAGTTTTGAAATTGTAATAAAATCTATGCCAGAAATGCAGTTTGCCATTTTGTAATCATATGGCATTAGAAACTGGAGGGTAGAGAAATGTCTATCGTTAGTAATGTGTTGGCAATCAGCGCAACTTTGCAAGAAAATTGTACGATGAGGGCTTTCTATGTGTTCATTCTACATAAGTGACTCGGTTATTTCATTCATTGCAAAGATTTCTCAGCGATGAAAGCTATAATAACAGTTATAAAGTGTATAGACTGGTGATGTAATTTACTTTTAAAATTGCTTTCTAAGCAATGTTTTAGGGATATTGCTTAAACGAATCATTTGTGAAAATGAAATGCTAAGGAGAAATCCCACGATCACATTGAATGTTTTTAAAAGAACATTGTTACTTTTTTATACGATTTTTGCAATAAAACAAAATCACATATCTAATTCAATAAAGAGGACGGATTAAGTGTTGGAGAGGCTAAAATAACTTTTTATTGCTCCAAAATGAGAGAATAATATTCGTAGAACTGCACGACTCGGACTGTATTGGTACCTTTACACTGATACAACTTTTTAGTCAAATGCGATTACTATTTACGGTGGCAAAGTTAAAATGGATAATTACTTATTATGCTAAGTTTATAAATGAAAAGAATTGAAAGCATGATATGAAAAGTATGTTTTTAAAACCATATGGTTAGACACCATAGTTTGTTCAGCATAAGTGCGTAGCAAGCTAGAAGCTACACTGTTAGAAAATCTATTAACTGCATTAAGATCGTTAAGTTAGTTTAAAGAACAAAATGCTAATTGAAACTACACATTCAGGGAAATTGATATGCTGTATGTGTTAAGGGTAGAAAGTATTAGTCGCCATATACTTTAATAGTACCTCACAACTTGCAAGCTGGTAGTGATTGCCTGGCGATTAGGGGCACTTAAATAAAAAATAATATTTTTAAGTTAGTTGAAGTTAGCTTGGTCAGGTTAGGTCAAACTAGGTTAGGTACATAAAAACCGCAAAAAAGCAATAACACAACAAAAAGATGAATTTTACAACTACGCACGTACAGTGTATGACAGGTGTCATTCTTGTATACTAGACAAGGTTCGAATATAAAACTTTCGCACATGGTAATGTATATTCGAAATATTTTACCAACATATCCGTCTCAGGTTAAGCCAGTGTTGGATATTTTCTCTTCAAAATGATTCTTCGGTGAATACACTGAGTAATGTTTGGACAATGTATGCACATCTGTTATTATAGCAGAATTTGATTTCTAAAATTTGACAATTGCATACGTGGGATTACTTTAGACTCAGAAATGCGTTTCATAATTTCCCAGAAACGTATGGCCGAAGCTAGGCTTTAGCTGTATGGCAGCTGCCAGCTTGTTATAGCCTTCGGTTGGTTTTGATGAGCGCATTTTCTGTTTAATAACGCGTTCATCGTCAACGTAAAGGTCACGACCCAGCTGCGTCGAGGTGTTGAAAAGGCGCTCTTCATGCATGTCCTAACTGCAGTAATGCCATGCAAAGGCTCTTCCAGCAGCCAGTCCATAATAAATCGTGGATGGAAGCACAACGAAGCTTATCAAGCGTCGCAATTAGATTGAAAACAGCATCATAACGAGTGACTCGTTTAATCAGTAGTCCCTCAAGGCTGCCTAATTGAATTGGACCATTATAGCGAGGAATTATTTTCTCGTTGCAGCCTAGCTGGCATTTCGAGCTGGGATGCAGAAAGTGGGGAAACTGGGGATCAGCGAATGCTACTTCGTCCAATGTAATCGCATCAGGTTTTATGATTGCCCATTAACCACGTGTGGAAGAGAGGGATGGATAGAAATGCTTTCTGCTCAACATATAGCGTCCTTTAGCTTGTTTATTCACGTCGGCCTACGATGCAACGGGGATGGGAAAAGCTGGTTTGCTGTAATTTTCAGGTCTTGGCGTAATGTTCTTCCGCCTCCTTCCAATTCGATTGATTCAAGTGAAGTAGCAACAACGTAGCGAGAGAGGAACCTAAGAGTTGCTCCCCAAGCGTGACCTGCATCCAATTTAATGCGCGCATTTGCTCGCACTTATTTGATTTCCATAAACTCGCTCTTGTCACTACGCATTTGCCCAGATATGGCTGCCAGCCCATTACGCCACACGGTCGAGCTTGGGACCCGCGAGGAAAGTTTTGTGCCACGATGGCCTTTGGCTGAGAAACGTCTAGGGCAATGCCAGTTGCTCGGCGAAATGAACGAAACGTCAAACTATTCTGCTCGGACAAAGAAACGTGATGCGGATTCATCGCAAATAATAGGCTGAACCTTAAAAATGGTTGTGAGACAAATACTTGCCGAAATGGCCATTAGCCCTTACGGGGTTTTGTCTCACAATGGCCACCTGAGCAAGCCTAATGAACTGGTTAGCAAGAAAAATTTTAGGTTTGTTTAGGCTTGGTTAGGTTAAACACACACAAATATGGAAAAGACTTTGGGTGTCATTCTTGCATACAGTGTACGTGACAGGTATAGCGTATTTTGAGTTGGATGAACAAAAAAATGAAAAAATAAGATATATACATGTGTATGTGTAAGAAACGTGCAGAGAAAGAAAAGATTCATCGCAAATAATAGGCTGAACCTTAAAAATGGCCACCTGATCAAGTCTAATGAACTGTTTAGAAAGGAAATTATATTTTGAGATTTGTTTACGTTTGGTTAGGCACACAACAAATATGGAAAACACATGAAAGGTAAATTGCGACAGTATGGATACTGTGGGTGTCATTCTTGCATACAGTGTACTGGACAATATGGACTTTCGGCCTTATTAAACCCGCCCTGTATAGGTTTAGGCATCCCAATAAACGTTGTCTACATATTAATTATCGTACGGTGATACTGTACGGGTATATCGTAGTTGTGGTCAATCTAACAATTAGGGTGCGCTCAAATATTGTCATCACATTTTCGTGGTTTATAGACCTTCCTCCCCGCATGTCAGCATTCGTCATCATTTACAGATCCCCCTTAATGGTGATGACATTCTGTAATCATTTACTGAAAAATGTTGACTTTTTCGTTAAAAGTTAAAAATTCTGTGTGTAGCGTGTTAAAAACTGGATAACAAATGATGATTTTCAATCAAATGTTTTACATCAATGATGCATGGTATGTACATGTACATAGCCATCTACACCTCCTCCACACTCAAGATGGTTACATAATACATCAACGTCCTCTTACCATTTCTCTTATATTTATGAAAGAGCAGTTTTACATTTTGTCATCCGAAACTTCTGCCTTGTGTACAGATGGAAAATCGTGTTTTGAAATTGCGAAATGTTTTCATGTTTAAGTGCGTATGAAACGAGCAAAACAAGCTGTGCGTAAACACCTTTACGGAATACATTGACCAAATAGTTCACGTGCATTAGTAAATACCTAAGTCAATCGTGTAGTCTTGATTTACTGCAAATCCGTGTAGCCGGGCTTTGAAAACTCGGTTCCTTTTGTATACTTACTGTCGAGCAAATATATAAAGTAGCTCTATATTGAAATATTCCATGACAGAGAAGGTTTCCGAGCAGATGGTTTTACGGTATAAGTTATGTGCTGCGTATTTCAGATTTATTCTTCTATTTAATTTACGAGATGGCAAGAAAAGATAACGTTATAGCGTACGAAACTACATCCAACTTAGAGATGTGGCGAATCTTTGGAGAAAAAACGCAGAAATGGAAACGCGTTTGTATATACCAGTCGGTGTGTATATTCATATTGAAAGCTTATAGGAAGGATACACCGTAGATGTATCAGGCCTAGAATATACACAATTGAATGCCAGACAGACGTAGGATATACAGGTATATAAATATATACTGCATGAATGTAAAAGTAAAAATCTTTTTTGAAAATGTAGGCTTTATGCTTTATTGGTTCAGACATGAGAAAGGCAATTGGAGAGTAAAATAGAGTAGACTATCTGAAAAGGGCATGCGGCTCAAAATCCATTGAGATTGAAACACGAAAAAATGAATTGACTCGGAAGATAAAACAAAGGACATTAAAACTGGAATGCTACAATGCAAGGGCACTTTGTATTTCTTTCTTCTTACCATGCTAAAACTATGTAAGTAAAAGACGAAGAAAACGGCGAATAGACTTAAAAAAGTCGAATACACGAAAGAACTTGCGAAATCCGTATCCAAAACCCCTATGAACCAAATACATTGTACATAACATATACAACTAGTAGTTCATCTATCTACCTTTTTGAAAAAGTTCTATATCTTTTAAAAGTTTGAAAAAAAATGAGGGTATGACTTTTTGCTAAACCTGTATTTAATTGTAATTGTTGCTAATTGTAGCCCATACAAGTCCCACTAAGGAACTTCGGGCAAACTACTAAATAAATAATAATAATAATAAAAAAATAATTGCTCAGAAGTGTACGACTGAAATATTCCATTATATTTAATTACAACCTATAGGTCTTCAGACAGACATAGTTAGGCAGTTCTGGGATGTCATAACCTACGGGACGGGCTTCACAAATCCGACAGTGAAACTTTCATGGAGTACCCCACATCCCAGAAGGCAACTTGCCTAACATGCAGTGTACGTTAGTCTACATGAACATGTAAACCAAGTCATTTCTGCTATTAATTCCAATTTGCAAATAGATGAATCGCTGATATTTTTCTGCTTTTGTCAGTGCTTTGTTCAATGTGACCCGAACGTTCAACACCCTGTAACTGTTTCCATCGCTGTTGTTTTCGAAGTTTTCCCCTTCCTCATTTTAGATTTTGAGTTGTCTCTTTGGTGGTCTGCTGCTAGTGAAGGGTGAACGTGTGCTGTATGCGTTATAATTTCGCGTACGTTGGCAGTCAACATTGACTGGTAATAATGATGGAGCGCACGGCGCTGTTAGTGAAGCATAACGTGTCACCACGGGTTGCAAATTGGTTGCCTGAACTCTTGAATGTAACCCCCTTCATCCTGTCATTCTCATCGTGTAATGTAATGTCTACGGCACTGATGCTTGCAGTTCTGATATCGTCAGTCTTGCCTGAACCCCCGTTGTTAGCCCTATTGGAATTCATATAGCAGCACTCATCAAAAGCAGGTGATTTAGTCGTGGCATTATACATCTCAATTTGAATTTAAATTACTCGCGAGTTTGATGGGCAATAACGTACGGGATTCGATGGGATCATTCCTCGGTTGAGATATAAAATGGGACATTATAATGGGACGCAGCCATAAGCCGACAAAACCAATGCAGCCGGAATTGCCAATGATTAAATTGGCGGCAACTTTTTCGCACTTTATCATACGATTTTAATGTCCTTTTGCTGCCAGCCAAGGACGCTGTCACGCTAATACTTGCAGACAACTAACTTTCCAGACTATTGTGAATTTAACGTCTCAATTAGCATGACGTACGTTAGTTTAACAGAATGAAGAGAGCTATCAGATGGCTTTAAAGAAAGAGTTCTCAAAATTTATCCGTTTATGAGAAAAATAACTTTTCTGGCAGAATTCCTAGCAAGTAATCTCTTTAAATGATATTTACGGATATTTGAATGTTAATCAATTTTACCAGTAATTTTTTTATATTAATAATGTATATTTATGAACAAAACGGTCCGAAGTCGTATATGCAGAAATGCATTAGCTATACAGTTGATATGGAGACGATAATCAGAAGAAATCACTCAAAATTAATCATGATTGTAAAAGGTACAAAACAACTTTCAAATCCAAAAGAAATATAAATGGGAATAATGTAAGTGAAAGCAAATTAGTAACTAAGGTATTTAGCAGCAGCAACATAATGCGCATGGAAACTTGTACATTAGGAGGTACAAGTATAATTTTAACTTTAAGTTATACTATCTTTAGAGATCATCAACAATTCATCGAGTTATGGATTAAATTAAGTCGGTATTATGTAACTTCCCGCTGTAAAGTTATATACACTTTTTGTACGTCTTATGCTTTGAAAAAGCGAATTGAAAAGAGCAAATACTCTACTCGACGTTGACAATATAACCATTCCAATATGCATTCGATATCAGTTCATTTCATTTCTTGATTGCGTTCAACTGAATAAGACTTCCAGCTTATAATTTTGTTTCGTTAAACATAACGCGCACGTATTTGAAAAGTTTCACAATTCAAAAATTGTCAAGTTCCGGTTTAAGGCAGTATTATGTCAAGCAAACAACACATCGTAACCACATAATCTTCTCAGGATTGGCGGATTTGTCACTTCTGAAGCAACGGTGCTGTATGGCAAAACGATTTACAAATTTGCTTCTAATAAGTTGATTTTTTTGAATTGTGCGGCTGCTGACATGCGCGTGCGAGATGCTATCGTAGCTTCCCTATTTTTATCATCAATTCGTGCTTCTCGTGATCACTGCTTGAGGTCAACGCAACTGCTGATTTTAGCATTGTGGGCACGCAAGTTTCTGCTAAGCCAGAAGTGGTCTCTGGCGCACATCAGCCAAGCTAGCAGTGATTGCCCGCTAACGAGGAGCTGAAAACGGGTCATTGAATTTGTCGACGAATTACACGCTACACATTCTAGTTAGCCAGTTCACATCCAACTGGTTGCACGATGCGTTGTGCGGCAGTAATTTGTGTGCTTTATAATCTGGCTTTAAGCCCTCAACAAATCCCCCCTCGTTTTGGAGCAAATGCAATTTGCGCGTCGTTCTCAATTAGTCCGGCAGAGGACGATGCCTCGAGAAGTGCATCAGTGCCCACCCTCACCCCCTCACCCCTCACCCCCGGACCCCCCGTCGCCGCGTGTCACTCGCAGTCACTATCAGCCTCAGTGGGTTTAATTGAAAGTAAATTTGGGGGCTCGCTCACCCGTAGGGCTCAGAGTCAAGATAGTCGACCACCCAATGGCAGGCCGCATTAGCGATGGGTCGTGTCTCCATCAGCCAATGACGAGCGTCAGATGGTCGTGACGTCACCGCTGATCTAAAAGGTTAGAGCAGCTTGGCCGCGGAAAATTGCGATGATCCCTCCAGAGACGAACTGTCCGAAAAAAGGAGCGGACAAAGTTGGTCACTGACGTTACCTGACAAATGTGGCTATTTAAAAATCGCTGGAATCGTTTTGACTTTTGTATACCGTTTTCCATTTTTGAGGAAGGAGGAAGCTAAATGTTGCTAATTGAAATGGAAATTGGTGATACATTTTTTTGTTCTGTCAGACAAGACGTGTTTTAGTCTGGTTTCAGAACTTTCGGATTATTTGAAAGATGTATTCTGTCGTTTTCGATCTGACCCACCTCAGTAATGAGATAATCATCACTGACCTAAAATTTCGAATTGAGAATTTTTTTATCAAAATGTTATCAGATATGCTGGATTTTAGTCATACAAGAGCACATTTTCAAAAGCAAACGGCGTCCACTGTTTTATAAAATGCAGTGATGGCATCATCGTTTGGGTATACCGCCTCACTTCCGTCATCACGTATCATTTTACAGCACCCTCCCACTAGATGATGACGTAATACCTGAATGCCCCTTTATATAGCGGTAGGCTCGGTGTATATTTGAGAGCATTAAGTGAAAGCTCATTACTATCAATTTTCTTGTAACGAAGCAAGAGCACAAGTACGCTGTATGTGTGTGTAGGCTGCTTGAAATGCGAACAGTTTAGGTCCCAAATTAACTAATTTTTCTTAAATGAAAATCCCAATTTGAAAACCATTGTGTTCTTTCTATATGCACTTTTTGCACTATATTATGTACTACTTAAGGCCCATTGAAAGTGATTTTTTGCAATTGAATTGTCATAATTGTAGATAGATATGATAATTTCAAATGAAACTAAATGTTTTAATTCAAAGTTTATCTTGAATTGACGTTCCTGTGCTATATAAAATTAAAAGACATTAAAAGACATCTCTTATATTCCCATTCAGACGGCAGGTGCTGCCATCTATCGCTCATAAAGCAAAATAAAAACTCAAACATGGACTTATCGTTTTTATTAATATCATATGCATTTCCACAAGTTGTCAAGAGCACATCCAATAAAACGCGAGTCCCTCTTAATGTTTACAGAAAAAATATTTTAATACGTTGATCAGGAAAGGAGAAATTGTGTTTCGCAATGTTGTGCAGGGTGTCCCCGAAGTCACAACGCACTCTCGATGGGCCTTAATGCACCACTTTATGCGTTGTATTATCACATCCCAATTTGAAAACCATTGTTTGCTTTCCATACGCACTTGCCACTAAAGTAATGTCTGGGTTGGGTATGGAATTATTCTGAAATTTGTCCACCGTATTCGACAAGTGCTGCCTTTTTGCACACTTTCGCCTCGCCATGTATACGACTGGTGTTCTGGTTTCTAAAAGGCAAGTGGCTAATGCGTGGCTCGCAATATCGATCCGCATTGTCCCCCATGCATGCGCACTCCTCCTCCACCATGTGTGCCCTTAGATCTTCGGCACGTGTTTGCCACGCCCCCTACCCCTTGATCTTGATGCACAATGGTAGCTCCGCCAACTGTTGAAATACTTGCTAACATAATTTAGCAAGTTGCTGCGCATTTTTGATCTCGTCAGAGTCAAGTCAGCCCGCACGCGTCCCTGTCGTGTCGCTCCACATCCAACTTGGTCTGCCCAGCGACAGACCGAGCCTCAACATTCATTCCAACATGAACCCGCCATCCGATAATGGTAAGCCGAACGGACTCCTTTTGTTTCTGTAGTTTTGCATTCTGCATGCATTCGGTGGCGAATTCTGCGCCGTTAACGTGCCAAAATCCGATGAGGGAATATAGCGCGTTTTCGCACGCTCCATCTTGGGACCCATGGCTCGGTAGGTTCGAGAATGTTTTATTTTATTGAGATGAAATTCTGGGATCCTGTTTCAGTTCCAATTTCGACGCTGTCCGATCTTACATCTTGCGAATTATTGGGTAAAATGAACGCAAATTGGATTGAAAATTTCGTCAATTTGGTTCCAGCTCTTATTTACAATTACAATCATGATCTTCTGGCCGAAAATAGTCATAGATTCTTGGAAAAATCACCTTCATCATATCAGGATTCGTTGAATCGGATTTGAATGTTTAATATTTTGAATTTGGGTATTTTTTTTATTAGCATAATATTCGGTGATCGATACCGTTGATGAAACCGATGGAGAATCTGGCTGCATGTTTAATTAGACGTCCTTTGGGGTAAAACCGATAGTATAAAAGTAAAAGAAAATAAACCAAATATTATAGATTATTATAATGCACAATAAGTTCACCGAATTGACAGAATTGCATGCGCAAAAATTTAAGGCAGCGCATGGATGAATATGTGGATTATGCTAAACTTATTGCAGAATTATTTCATGATTACTAAATATACAGTAAACTTTAGTGGAAGAATTTAAATATAGGCCTATATGTCATTTGAACACGTTGCACATTTTGGTTTAATGCCATGGAAAAATATGGTTGTAAAATATGTTTGTATTTGAGATGATTATAAAATTGACACCAATTTAGTTATTTTTCGTGTTCGAAAGTATTTATATTTGCCATATTTGCCATGCCATATAGCAAATACACTGCATTTACTAAACAGGGAATGTAGTGCGAATCATGGCTTTACGTGGTTATTTATTGTCTGCTTGCAGTGGTAAATTTTTTTTTTTGATATTATAGTTAAAGCATGTATTTGCGAGCATTACAACTTGCGCGATGCAAATATTTTCATTATAAGATAGTTTTAAATGTGTGCACTTTGAAATCAGTGCCAAAACATTATTTCGGTAAGGACCATATATGCAGTGAAGAGGTCTATGCGAACGATCGATGCTTAGGTCTGGGTATTCAATTTAAACCTACATGTATATGTATTTATCCAGTATCTCACATGGATATAACCCAAAATTTGGAGCTGTCCGAAAACCTAGCATACACGCGTTTTATAACTGAATTAATATTTATATATGCAGAATTTCATCTTGATCAAGAATCCACTTCTTCGATAGTTGAATTATTTAAATAAACTGTGGTCACTGATATACACTGATGTACTGGTGTACCTGCATTAGAGAAGTTGTTCCGAAATCCATTTAGTCCATTTAAGTTTTAAGTGACTGAAAATTAGCTGATTATCTCTTTAAACTATAATGGACAACATGATTATTATTTAAACGGCTCATTTGTATATGTACACATGCCATGCAGTTTATTATTTCATGAAATGCTGAGCTATGTTGAAGTAGATATTAGTGACAGATGTTTTCCTATGCAATGTTTAAAAATTATTAATACTGTTCTCTTGACCAAATTGGTCATAGTTGAATAGCACATTGGTACATCATTCCAACATGTACATGTATGTACCGTGTGTATGAATCGTGTGTAAATTTAAAATTAATTACGTTATATCCTCAACTAAATATCCAATTTACGTCAACTCACATAACGTTACATCATCCCAGGTATTTTTGAACAATAGAAATAATTCAGAAATATTTGGGATAATGTAACGTAATGATATATACGGCATTGATAAGCACCTTTATGCGTATACTTAATGTGTCATGAGGTGAAGCCAACTTTTTCCTTCATTGCAACACAAGTAGGTACTAGTCTTACTAACAGCATTACACATATGACATGGAAACAAAACATGGCTGTTTGTTTTCGTTTGGTTTAGCCACACTTGCGTTCTTCATAAATTACTAGAGTCTAAATAGTTCTAAAAAGTTTATTAAATATTCGTTTGAACCAATCTTTAACAAAACTAGTGGTTAATTAACATCCAAATCATGTTCTGCTGAAATGGTTGGAATGGCATCAGTGATGCGATGTGATTGGGAGTGGGTGAATATAATACAGCAATGTATCTCCATACAGAGCCATCGTACGAGTTCTTAAATTAAATGCATGGATGCATGGATGCTGTTGTTTCCAACTCATTTTCTTGTACCAGTTGTATATCAACTTTTTTTGTAAGATTGATGGTCACGCACAATTTGGATCATCTGGATTCGCTGTCATAATTGACTAAATTTTTCGGCCTAAACCGTATTCAGTCGTTCGACGCCAAGGAAATCCTTCGCTGAATTAAAATCGTCGCGTATGACATTTTGTAAGTGATTCATGAGATAAATGCGAAGGTAGACTTCGTAGGAAAATCCAAGGGCTTAAGAGCAGCATGCATGCATCGCGCGTTTCCTGATTGAATTTCCAGTTGGAAGTAACCTTTAAGAGTAAAATGCTGATGAGTTTTCGATAGAGATTAACACGATATTACGGCGATAGCGAAATGTCCGTTTAATTCTATTATGGTTTATTGATTGAACGAGGCCAGGAGGGCAGAAAAAAGTCAGTGAAGGAGGGATGATAGCTTCAATGCTTAACTCATTTCCAGGGAACGTGTTTGCACTTAACAATCAATGAAGCCACACAGGGGCTGACTGAAAAGTTGCACTGAATTACATCAAAGTGCACTGCATGGCTCGGTATTTTAATGATCTTCGTATGTAACGAGCACAGCATAGTGAATTTTTGTTTTCTAACATGTTCCCCCAAAAATTCTACACCTTCTAAGTCGGATTTTGTTCAAAGGGACACTTTCACAATAATACCACAGTTTCAATGATTCTTGTGAAATGCCATCGCCTACTTTCATGATACTTGTACCATAAATTGGTATCATATTGAACTTTAATGAAATACCACGCCATTAAATGTGCATGCATGCCTTCCATTTCTCGATGCTAAAACGAAGTTGCTGTTATACAGTAATCATAGTGCAATATTGTAAAACTTAATATTGAATATTATGATCTGAGATGTTGGAGTCATCAACGCATGATGACGAAAGTCACTTGGAGTGAGGGCGAAATGGACAAATGATGTCATCATTGCTGTTTTCATTTCATTCGCTTAATTGTTAGTTTTATAAGCGAAAATTCCTTTCTGATCTAAGACAAGAAGAGGAGATTCTGAGGTTCTGATGGGGGTATGAAAATCTCCATATCGAAAAATAATATTAAAAATAGTAATGCAGGTGTATTGAAAAAGTTAAATAACGAAACAACGGGATTGGCAACCGATTTTAATGATGGAATATTTGTTTTCTCACCAGACATTGCACGTAGGATTTTTGCGTAATTGCGCATTTTTGGACAGCATTCAGCGTGAAAAGTGGAGACCGAATAATGGGCCCACCTGTTGATCAATCAATATTTTTCGAATTTCATTGATACCTTCGCATCTGTATAAAACTGATAAAATGGCGTTTTGCAATAAACTGGACTTTTACGGTCGTTTTGATAAGTCCCGTGCACCAATGCGTCTCAGCAAAAAAAGAGAGATTGGATGGAAAATATGGCACGCAGCGACTATAATGGCCTCTTGAAGGAAACACAAAACGGTACATAACAGATGGTTCATAAGGAATAAGTGCTGCTCGTGGGTATTTATGACAAACAACGAGAGATCAAACGTGTTATCTCTTAGGATTCAAGTGTGCAGCTTACGCCGAGAATATCAATGGGATGTGCTGAGCTCACAATGGAGGTCTATTGAAAAGACAGCTTAGTTTCACACTCGCTAGATTTGGCTTATAGTTTATTTAGATGGCGAATGCAGTTTGCATGGATTTAGAAAGGAGAGAGAATGGTTTTAGGTGCGACGAGATGAGAATTGAATTGGGACGCCATGCATCCATGGCGCTGTGGGAAATACATAGAAAAGATTCTGAAAATAAAAAAGCAATGGTTTGGCGCTTCTGGCATTCGAGTCAAGTACTGGGGCCGCAGGTGTTTCACGTTGTTAACTTTCGTTTATGCGAATCCAATTCATCTTCAAGAGTCATTTATACGCAAGGCCGTAAGTTGAATACTGAATGTGGTGTGGGGGCTTATCTTTCACGGGGTGCTAGATGTGCTGACTAACAAAATATCACGAGTTTCACTTCTGTATCTAAAATAGATTCCATTCTTTATGTAGATCCTTTTGTTGCCTATAGACCCTGTCTTCGGCGTCTACTGTTTAATTCATGAAGGGACCCTTTCTGCGCGATATATAGCACGCTGTAATATCAATTTCAGTTTTCGTCGACGTAAATTGAAATGTCGTCGAGATCAGTGCATGAAATTCAAAATGTAATGGAATATCCATCGACTGAAATAAGCCGGGCGTGCTTATCTTATTTTTCGAGACAGCATCTTTCGGCGAATTCATCGCCAGTTAAGGCGTCGCAACGTTACTTTAAATCTGAGGAATATTACACGAATATAAGTGTGGCCCATATTTATCCATGACACGATGAGCGACATACATTTTCATAGGGTTAAATTAGGGTTCATTTTGCTCTTGTGCATCGTGACAACATAACTTGTTTTGGTGGGCATCACATCGTTGTACTCAGACATCTTGGAGAATCATATTCACTTTGTCTGATGGTAATAGTACTAATATACTAATATATTACTATGCATATAGGGATTAGCATAAGCTTAATTTCTATTGCTAAAATATTTGTTTGGATATAATTGATAGGAGCTGACTGACTGAATGAAATTGAATGCAACACCCATGTAGGAATGGACAGTTGTTATTCATGTATGCATTCACTAGATAAATATAAATATTTGGGCACATTTGGGGCAGATACCCAGTAAAACAAATACATCGTAAATATGGAAATATTTCAAAATGAAGCCATTCGCTGTCCATGCTGAGGTGACATTGCGAGCAGACATGTACTTTCTTATAAAAATTGTATTGAAAGACTATTTGCGACAGGAATTATGTTGAAAAACATTCTTTTTTAAATAGTGCGAAAGTTATTAAACATACTGTAAAGTAAAATCAAATGTAATTCACGTATTGGTTTCTTTTGGGTGAAAATACAAGAGCTTAGAATGACAACTGACTAATTGCAATAAACTCTTCAGGCCGGTGTCCCGCCTTAAGGTGCCCGGCCAAGCAGTAAGTGGTAGTAAGATGTCATTTCTTTAACAATTTGCTGAAGAAAAATTAAGAAACACAATCACTGAATAACGAATAATTTTGAGGTAAGGTAAATTATAATTGAGAATTCCATCAATTCCTGACGTCTCAGTCATAGTAGTAGTTGTTATATGACTAAGACATAAGGAATTGATGGAATTAATCGTTTATAATGACCAGTCAAGTTGGTGAGTTTTGATAATGTTAATTGATGGAAAACTTACAACTTAAAAATACGTTACATACGGTGAACGACTAACGCGCAACATGTCTACAATGCCTACACGAAGGCAAATATAAGCTAATTAGCGATGATGGTATTTTTTCATAAACACATGTTCCAATTCGGACACTTCAGGGTACTACACCGACTTTCAACTGGGTTTTCGAAATTAACCAATGTATTAATTTTTGTCCTTTTTTTTCTCCTCTCTTGGACAGATTCGTCCCGATCGTCGTCCCCTTCCTCTTCCCCCCTTCCCCACCCTTCCCACCTGTCCTCCCCTAATCCCCTCTGCCTGTCTTCGGCCACCCCCCTCAGCCTGCACCGCACTCCGTCGCCGTCTTCCCAGTCCCTGTTGCAGTACGCCGACCGCTCCCCCGGGGGCCACCACACCATCTCCGCAGCCTCAGGCTCCCTGCACTGCACCTCATCGGCCAATGGGCCCTCACCCCCCAAGCGCCCCTCCCCAGGGCTCACGTGCGTCGTGTGCGGCGACACGTCCAGCGGCAAGCACTACGGCATCTTGGCCTGCAACGGATGCAGCGGATTCTTCAAGAGAAGCGTTCGAAGAAAGTTGATTTACAGGTACGGTTGTCCTCGCAGTTTCATGCATTCTCAAAACGTCCTGATTCCTGATAACAACGTCATTATTTCGGTCGTTGATACCTCCTTACTGCATGCCCACACTAGCAAGCTTAGGCCGGCTGCGGACGAGCGTTGTTGACGCAGCATCCATTATCCAATGCAGACGTGCAGTGGATAAACGCGCGTTTTGCCGACGGGAAAATTATGGCCCTTCTTCTACAAGCCTTCTTGCAAGCGTAAGCTAATGCTCACTTCACACTTGTAATTTTTTCTTAATTTTGGACAAAAATTTTTCATAATTTTTTCTTAAGTCCAAGATTAAGAAAAACTTTGGAGGAAATTGGCTG
>JAQFYZ010002186.1:0-18342 GCA_034695085.1 Cylindroiulus punctatus
TATTATGTCATCATCTTGGGGGACGTTCAAGTATTATGTCATCATCTTGAGGGACGTTCAAGTATTATGTCATCATCCTTGGGGAACGTTCAAGTATTATGTCATCATCTAGAGGGACGTTCTAGTATTATGTCATCATCTTGGGGGACGTTCAAGTATTATGTCATCATCTTGAGGGACGTTCAAGTATTATGTCATCATCTTGGGGGACGTTCAAGTATTATGTTATCATCTTGGGGGACGTTCATGTATTATGTCATCATCCTGGGGGACGTTCAAGTATTATGTCAACATCTGGGGGACGTTCAAGTATTATGTCATCATTTTGGGGGGACGTTCAAGTATTATGTCATCATCTTGGGGGACGTTCAAGTATTATGTCATCATCTTGGGGGACGTTCAAGTAATATGCCATTAGCTTGAGGGACGTTCAAGTATTATGTCATCATCTTGAGGGCGATCGAAAGCTTGACCAAATTGACCGAAAATATTTCGAAATGAACTTTTTCATCAAAATGTGAGCATGGTGGATTTCAGTCACACAAAAGCACATTATCAAGGAAAAACGCTCTGGGCGAAATTTCATGCAAAAACTAAATGCCAAATGATTGCTTTTAACACAATGTTTTATAAAACAGCAATGATGGCATCATTTGGCAACACGCCCCTCACTTCCCACATGTGTCATTTTTAACTAACCCTTAAGATGATGACATAATACTTGAACGTCCCCTGACGTACCCCTATTACAGAACCAGGCACTCGAGCTTTATTAACATTACAGGTACGCCATCATCTTGATGGGAAAGGGGAGTGTGAACCGAATCTATACCAAATTGGGTAAAAGCCATCACTTGTCATTCTGCTTTGCAAAAACGATTATGTCATCACTGAGGAGGGGGTGAGGTGAAAATGACGATTGCTTGCCTAACATCACTGACGTAGGAGAAATTAAACCGATATGAGGACCGTCATGAAATTCATGTTTAATTCATCTTAACGTTGGGCAGGAAAGTGATTCAAACATAAGCTTAGAAAACCAAATCGTTTGTGGGGGAGGGGGTGCTTTGGCCACATAGATTACAAGCCACCTTTCGAGCTCTTCCTGCATTACAAACAGTGTTGTGCAATGGCTGTCGTCTAACAAGCTACATCGTTGCACTTGTGTTTCCTTCATCAAATTAAGGTCATTCTAGACATTGCAATCATGAATATTGGAAAGTGCTCGATACTCACTTATGCTAACCATGCACAAAAGCTATTCAAGCTCAACATAATAAATTTCCCAGAAAAATAAAGTTTGTCACAAATAGATGCCAAGCAGTGTAAAAGATACAGAGTACACACTTAAGTATCACCATGGCAATAAGGGTTACGTCTTTGACGTCATGTAACAGGAAGCCAACATACTGCATACCGTATTGTGAACAATATAGCCACAAGCACCTGAAACTTGTGTAGGAGGACCAATGGGAATTTGTTGGCTTGACTACCAGAAGTGAACATTTACAGAATCACAAAAACCCGTTTCTAGGTTACCATCAAAATTAAGCATGAAATATATGCCAATTCCAGAAGCTAAGCAAAAATTCATACGAGCATCCAACAAAATCTAATCACGAATGCACGTGGAATTACTTGAATAGCCAAATGATAAACCAACTACGAGCGTACATTCACTTTACATACATGTAAACGTGATTCGTTACCCAAGTTTATACAACATCAAGAAGTTTTCCAGTACAACTGAGGAATATGAAATAAGCTGAACCTACAATGTATATAGCACAGAAGCGGTATATTAACGCTAAAATTCACATCTAGGAGTTCACACAACAAATATAAATTGCAAATTCAAACATCTCTGAAGCCTGCTATGTAAAGTGTATGCACAGCCATTCCAGTGACGTCAAATGCTATTTAAATCCAGACATCGCCATAGTCAAACAGACCCGTCCGTTATCTAACTGATGGCATGACAGAATGGTATCAGAACACAGGCTTGCAAATAGTAAAAAACATGTGTCAAAGAAAATTGACCCCATTAATTGCTGATGGCACTGGGATTTTGGACAGGAACCAATGAGGGACGTTCAAGTATAATGTCATCATTTAAGGGGATTGTGTTTAAATCCATCATATGTTATCAAGTTTTGAAAAAAATGTTTTTTCATTCAACAATGTACTTAGGGTGACTAAAATCCATCATTTACACACATTTTGAAATAAAAAATAATTCTCAATATTTTTTGGAAAATTATTACAGGAATGGTTTTTTAATTCCTCAACTTTTCAGCTTTTACGCAAAAGCCCACACCCCTATAAAATTGTTCTGGGAATGACTGGGATCAGTTGAATCAGCAAATTGAGAAACCCAACCATTACCACATAAAATTTCCTGATAATTTCCATATCACTTGTACTTTCTAGAGAAAGTTGCATTAGAGTGCTAAATCCTAAGCTTTAGTTTCTTTGATGCAATGGTAACTTGCATCATTTCCTCTAAAAAAAGAACGACTTAGGAGAAACTTTCACTGATGGCGATGTTTTTTTCTTCTGCAGCAGCGCCCCAAGCGTCCTGATGCATCTGTACCACATGTTAACATACTCTGTACATGTATTTACACTTAAAAATACATTTGGTTAATGTGCATAAAAATACACACGAAACCACGAATCGTATTCGTACACGAAAGCTGTCTCCACCTAATCTCTAGATGATCATGGATTACATTATTTCTGGAGTTTCATGCTGAACATTACTCTCGCTGGATTAATTCCAGGCTCAGCCATTTTATTTGGCAAACCAAAAGGGGATTAGTCGAAATTCCTCTCCTGAGTCTCACTCCCAAGTAAACAGAAACAGGTTACCATATAGAAGTTAAAAATTGGCACACACGCTGGCAGTAATAAATAACACCTGCTAAATTCAATTTAGAGACATGACAACAGTTGAATTTCAAATGTGGGATCCCAGAAATGGTCATGGGACTTGGAAGGTCGTAAAGCAAAATACATGTACAGTACGTGAAACAATAATGCTGACAGAATGCAGACAAACCAAGTAGGCCTATAGAACAATTCATTTCCCTTATCGTTTGTGTTTCAAAAATCCATGGTGACTACCAATTTCTGAAACCAATTTTCCTGCATGAACATTTAAGTTATCAAGGTTTTCCTGGGACGATTTCCAGATTCAAGAAATATTTTCATGATCAAAGAGATTATTTTTAGCTATTATTGGCAAAGACATTTCAAAAATCTTGAGTAAAATCTTTTCGTAGCCGGAAATTTTTAATGGGGATGGTGAAATTGATTCAAATCGATTTCCCTGGCATTTCAAGACTACTTTTAGGTAATTTCCCTAGGCAATATTAGGTCTTGGTAATAAATTTATTATCAAACCTTGAATGGGACACATGCATTTTTCTTAAAATAATAGTACAAGATCTTAATTTCTCCGACACTTTTCATTTCCTTAAAATTCCCTAATTTCAAGAAAGTGAGAATCCTGTCAGATGATTAGGCTAACCATTTGTGTACTGATTTTTGAGAATTAAAATGAACAAACACAAAGTGAAATGTTGTTACATCTACTGTAGGTTCCAAATTCAAATATGGTTTCTCAAAAGTTTTTCAGGCATTACATCTTCGATAATTATAAAATTCCTAAAGATTTCCAGGTTGGTAGTCACCATGAAAAACATTTAAAAACTTCCAGCTCACTGTAAGTTTACTCTTCATCTGGCGATATGGATATAACAGCAGGTTGAATTCCCAGGATTAATAATGGTGCTAATGCAATGTTCAAAGTCAGCAAAATCTCCAATCTCAGGGGCGTTTCTCTACTAAAATAAAATCAAGGTTTGCATGGCCCCAGTCTCGAAATATACAAGATTATCACGGTTTAAAAGTTCAAGCAATTTATTTGTGGTGTAGCCTTGTAATTTTAGGAAATAGTAATCCAGCAAGGTCGACGAGAAACTAAGCCATTTTAAAGCAGAATTATGCTGAGTAACGAAAAAGAATTATTCCAGAGTTCATAAATAATAATTAAGACGAATTAAGGGTCACGTGTTTCGTCTTCGTGGAGACACAGACAGCATTTTTGATTTCGAGACTGTTCAAAGAACCAAGAAACTGATAAGGAAGAAGACGAGGACAACAGGTAAATATTTGCAGGCTAAATTCAAGTTGGAGTGACTAGAGGAAATTAGCCAATCACGCAGGAAATGTGAAGAGATAATTACGTGCCTGCTTATTTTGACCAGACGATATAATTACTGTGATTAATCTGGCTATTAATAACTGTCAAATGTTTCAGGTCAAATACATTTTTATGAACGGGGTATCCTCTAATTTTTCTTTGACTAAAGAAAATATAAAATGCCTTGGGTGTACTTCGGATTGTCCCTGAAATGGACCTTAGAAAGAGGGCTTCTTTTAAAGTAGTGATATTCAAATTGTGCTCCATGAAACATTTTTAGTGGTTCCACAACCTTTTCAAAACAATTTGGATTCAAAATTTAGTATTGCAATTGTTCAGCTGCCCTTCAGTAGCGAATTAGAAGTGAGTGGATTTGAACTGTACAGTATAGTGAATACAGTGTTATCATACAACAGTTGAGTTCCATAAAAAAAAAGTAAATTTTCAAAGATACATGTACATGTACAATGTAGATATCACAACAGCCATGATATTACCCGTCAGCCGGCCTAATGTTCAAATTCAGGAGCAGAAATCACCCTTAGTGGCAATGGCATGCCCATAATAATCGTTTTCCCAAGGTCTTCATTAATTTCATAGCAGTTGAGAGGAGGTCTAAGACCAGCTACTATGGCTTTAATAGCATATTGTCTATTCATCCAGATAAAATATCGTGAGCAACATTTGGATGGGTTCCAAACAAGTGGAACGTTGGAAAGAACAAAACTGTTCTTGCTCGGCACATACATGTACACTGTACAACTAGTATTACAGTGCATCCTCACTTACTATTTAGTCATGCAATGGCAAATACAGACCAATTTTGACTATAGAAACACTGCAGGGTGGTTCCCATAGCACTGTTCAACTTCCCTAACTTTTAAATTTGTACACATTTCCCTGATCACCCTGACCACTATAAACGCGTGTAAGGATATCTTTTCTGAGCATTTTTACCTTTCAGCGCCATTTTGTGAAGCTGTGCAGCAGTGCACAAAACCTGCCTTGACCTACAGTGTATATGGTATATATCCACATACATGTACACATTTTGCAGTAAAAAGGACAGTTTTTAGGCTAATTTCGCTATCCTTTACAACTTTCAAATTGGAAGTATTGCTCTAACTTTACTAGAATTTTTTGGATACCTCGTTCAAGACTCGCTCACTGCCCTTCATACAAGTTTCAGAATTCTGATGCATACTTTAGCCTCCCTGATGTATTTATAATCAATGTTGCATTTATAAACTTTTAATCATTGTCGTGCAATTGAGAGACGACAAGGAATAAAGGAAATTGCAGGATGTTCGCAAAATAATTACAGAATTTCATGCGACTCTAAAATTTTTCAATATGTTTACATTCAGTCAGCTTCATTTATTCTTAAGTAGAAACAGATTTTTGGGCAACTTAGCAGGTCTTGTACAGTCACGGATGTCACTGTCCAAAACTATAGTTGGCTTTGTCCTAGGCAACCATTCTATGTTTATTTACAGGTGAATAAGCTTTATGCTGATAATGGTGGCATTTAATTCGCTAGTGAGTGCAGGAAACATTTGTGGACAATACCAATGATACCAAGGCCGTGAAAGGGGGGTATTGTGTACATGTGTGCTAACGCCATGGCTATCCCATAGACCGAGTGATAGCCTAAGCAAACAATGGTATTGCATTAAATGCAATTATCATTAAATCTGTGAATCACAACCCAGCCCAATCCTGGCGTCCTTGCACCCATACCTGGAGATTAGCCAGCCATTGCAACTTGTTAAAGATGCAGCAAGAAAGATTAAGTCATCTCACAATTCAACTTCCCTGCTGACCAAACACGTTTTTTAAGTGACGTAACTCATCGTATTTAACACTGCCAAGATGCTAATTGTGGAAATGTGATCACGAGAACGCTAACAAAATAAAGTTAAAAAGATGCAACACAGCAGGGTACGCATGTACGTTATTGTACCTTGAAGATAGATATAGCCAGGTAACCTTAGAGAAGAGTAGACAACTAAACGGTCCATGTTAGTAACAGACGGAATAAATAGGGAGCGAACCCATACTGGACACGAGATTCACAGAAAATGATATAACATTTCTTGCTTGAGTAAATATCATCAACGGCAAAGAATTTGAAAGTCTATTGAAATCTATGCTAGAAGAAACCTCTTGGGTCTCGGACAATTTCCTGACCCACAATTCATCGAAAAATGTCTCCTCAAACTTATGTTCAGTACAGCATAATTTCTGATTCTATGTGTATATTAGCCTCAAACGTCTTGTATTTTCATCAGTATTGCCAAAACAATCTTTCATTGAATGCACCGCATTAACAAATATTGAACATATTCAAATACAGTGTAAATGTTGATTGAGGGTGGCATTGCTATAGATCGAGTAACGAGCATAGTCATACCGAAGAGATGTTTCAACCGAAACAACAAATTGTCATTTCTCAAAATTCACACAGCTAAACTTGCTATTTTTAGCCAAAGCGCCGGTTTTGAATTTCATTTCCTACTTGTTAAGAGCCATCATCCACGTGGTAAACTAAAATAGAAAACTTATGGACCACGGTTGAACCTGGCAATTTTAGACATATTAATGCCAGTAAATAAGTATTCTCATCAGAGTACCAGAAACAAAAAATTTAAAGGATTCAACTAGCTAATCTGGAGAAGTTGAAAGCGATGTTTCTGGTGGTGATAGAGATATCTGCTCCATCATTAACACTCGACGATTGTTAAATTTCATCGGTATGTCAGCACCGCGAGTCAAGGCTGAGACTGTTTTTTGACCACTGATTGATTATCAAATGTACAATACTTGTGCCAAGAGCGCCATGAAAGCTAAATCAACTCGTTTTTATAACTATGAGACCAATCCCACTCATACACAGCGCCTTATGCACACGGCAAGAACAAGCACAATATTCGATCATGCCGGAAAAAGAAAACCACGTGAAAAGATTTTGCGGTATATGTATCTCAATTAGGCGGCTAAAGAGCCAACCAGAAACCGAGCAACGTTAGTTAGGAATAACCGGGGAGAAAAACACCAAACAAATCCACAAATCTACTTGCTATGAAGGAAATACAGTGGAACAAACCTAATGATGTTTCATAAAACCGAGTGCGATGAGTTTTGCCGAACACCCTATGTCGTGCTTAAGAGGCATCAAACTACTGAAGGAAGGCCATCAAGGTGTAGAAAGAAATGAGTGTTGATACACATGAAGAGACGAGAAAAGAAGAGAAGCGTTTCATGCCGAGGCAACCAGGAAAAATATCGGGAACTAGAATAGAGCAAGAAACCCTGGGCCCGTATCGGAAATCAAGATGCAACCCATGTGCTTCCGAATACGATGGAGTGGAAGAGACAAGCAGCGTAGGAGAGTCTGCCAAATTGAGAGGGGAGAAAACTGGTGACTCCTGCTATTTTGGGTCTACCGAGCTGACGAATGCTGCATTCCTCCCCAGCAGGCATGCCGGCTAGCACTTCCCCGCAATATACCTCACATGTGACTGCGCAGCAGTTTTTACTTCTCACACACTACCTACAATGGTTTCAATTGGAAAATTAGCTTCATAAATAATCAATACAAACGCGTGCAATGCCATGTCTCCATTGGTTTATTTTAGCCCCAAGACTCGCATTAGGTCAAGAAATTTAAAATCTTGCTTCTTAATTAAATTAATTTCAACTCGGTACCCTACCATCAGTAAGTGAATAGAACTGTAACCCTTCAACCTGTGCCATATGTAGGATTATTTTTAGGTGGGAGCTCAACCCATCTCCTACGGAGAATTTTTTGGTCCAATAGTATGGATCCAAAAATACCCTCAGTTCCATTAGCTGATTGGAATGTTTTTTACCACCTCAGTGTACTTTCGTTTAAAGATCCTCTTCACCTAATGAAAAGACGTTGCAATGAAATGAAAACTCATTAAAAAGTATTCTGGAATTGATGATACCGTTTAAACTAGGAAAAACACACAACAACTAAGTGCCAAAAATAGCAGTAGGATTGTTTAGGATGCGGTTTATAGCATTCTGTATATTCTCCCACGAAACCAATAGAAGAAGCCTAAAGTTACCAAGGAAAGTTAAAAAATAGGGACATGATCAAGACTAATAACATCCTTCACGTATGTCTTAAGTTTGCCAACTGGGTGACTTCCCCTTTCATCAATCAACACTGAGGTATGTCAAGGCTCAAAACCTCTTTATAGGTATAGGTAACGGACAATAACAGCATCTTAGTAAGTATATCCTTGACTATTGGAAAAGACTCAAGGCAGGAAAGCAAATTTGTTTTACTGCAAGTACAACAGCAGAATTCTTGCCCAAATTTTAAAACAATTAAAGGAGATTATACAGACTTGTGCACTGTCAGTTCCTTCAAATAAAATTGACAATGTAATTAAATGTAATTAAATGCAGTTGTTTAGCTTTTGAAACATTGTCTTCAGAACATTCAACTATCCCACATCCCGTCGATAAATACCAAAAAAATAAGCCATTTGAAATTCAATTTAACACCTCACCCCAGCTCAGATATTCGAGGAAACCACAAAACAAGTCAAACTTGCTATTCAGTAGCAGTTTCCTCTCCACTCTGTAGCCATTTCAGATAACAAACACTGTATGTACAAGTTGTAAGCCCTAGCAGACAAGTCTTGCACTATATTCAACGGAAAGTGCGACTAAATTGTCAGCTACCTTGCCCAGGCTTGCCTATTTAACCATAGACGTATCCATGTTTGGTTTTCGCCAGCTGGTAATAGCTGACTGCTCAAGAAAATATCGCGGCAAATGGCACTCTAGGCCCTGCACTTCGGCTCAAAAAGCGTGGCTATCTCAAGATAGGATATGAAAACTGGGAACAAGCTGACAACTCTTTAAATAGTTCTCACAAGCCAAAATTGCTTCCAGGAGGGATTTGACCTAAGAAAAACTTGGCAAGTACTGGAGGGTGCCGAGGCCCACCATATTGTGTTCTAAGTAGTGCAAACGAAGGACGGGACGGGAGAATGGATCGGCACATTAAAACAGACGTGTGTACAATGTGCATGTTTAAGATCACACTAACACATTTCCATTCACCAAAAGTCAATGTTTTCAAACGTGCGTTATCATTCAAATCCCGGCTGCATAAAACTAAAAACAAACTTCGAGGATCAAATCAGGAATTGAGCAATTTGGAACTGAAATCTTTAAACCAATCATTTTTAAATTTTCAATCAATAATTAAAAATTATTCAGAAGCTCATATTCTTCGCATGTTTGTTAAGAAAAATTGTGCGGAAATCAAGAAATTTAAAAAAAAATTGAAAAGAACGACTTTCTCACATTTAGTATGAGTCCCAGGTTTTTGTCATGTTCCTTCACACTTTACGTTCCTTTACGCTTTTAGACTTCAATCACTCCACAATGGAAATTATCTCTAAGTAATTATTATATGGGACTACGGTAAATAAGTAATGCTTTCGTGTTATCAGGGTATATAAGGCAGCATAAATGGTCAAAATTAGGTCAAAAAAATTAAATGGTGTACTAAAAAACTGTGCGTTAGTAAGTTTTGGTACTCACGGGTTTTGTAGTTCTTCACAACAGCATCACTATCCAAAGCGTGATGAAATTCGTAGACACTTTGGCCAAGAAGGTCATCCTTACTGTAGCCAAACACTTCGCTGATCCTAAAATTTAAAAATGCTCCATCATGTACACGTTTACATACATTTGAAAAAAAAAACATGAACAGCTCTGTGGATGCCTATACAGTTTGTCAACAATGAAATCGTCGCAAAATGGATGTTTTGCACAGAAAGGGAAGGTCTGATTGAAGTTTTGCAATATCAGTACTTTTACGTTTGCGCAAAATGCACATCAGCATTTTGGTGAAACGAAATTTTGAATGAACGGAAACTATCAACATTCATCACTTTTCTGCAAGTGGGCGGGATTGAATTTAACTATTCGAGCTAAAAACATATATACTGAACACTTATAAACGAACAGCTTACTTTTCGTCGACAAATGAAAATTTCATGCCGAGGGTATGCTGTGTAAGAAACGTTTGCTTATCCAACGAAACCTCAATGTTGGATGGATGCGGAATCGGCTCCCCAACTGTTATCAGACAGTGATTTAACGGTTGGGTCTCTTCTTCTAGCGATTTTTCCGCAGGATTCAGCTTGACAAGCTGCCCAGAACAATGTATAACCTGCAAGAAAAACAAAATTTCATGAATTCTTTTTTTGGGCTGAACATCAAAACTGACATTGAAAGCAGGCTTTTAAACTGTCACAGCTACCTCTTATGAGGTACTGTACGAGCAAGAAAAACAATCCAAAACAAATGCCTTGATCGTAACAATGTACGGTAGCATATAGATGACTTTTGATTTTTTGCTACATCATATTTTGAAATTTGAAAATTCCCCTTCATTTTACAGTAGAATACAATTGCACTCAACTCGTTCAAGAAGGTAGTTTCTTTGAACAAGTTTCACTTGATGCAAATTATGCATGTGTAAGATGTGTACATTTGGATATAAATGTGTAAAACATGGACTGTGTGTACATTTTAATCCAATAGGTAAAAGGATTATTGGGAATTAATTGTAAAATTGAATTACAATTATTTGGGAATTAATTGTTAATTAATACAATTAATTTTTACTGTGTAAGTGATTAAGTTTAGACCGGGTATTATTCTCGTCTTTCCACAGTAAAAACCCATGCTCCAAACAATGCCAACTACTGTCATACGTGAAACTTAAAGATTTAATTTCGTCTCACAACTACAAGCTCGTATATTGTACATGCAGTGCATATTGTACACTGTAAATGTAATATTGTTCAAAATACATTGTTATACCTTATAGGATGCGGACTTTAGGTTCACACTCCGACCCTTGTTTGAAAGCGTGCACTTCATTCGAAAGAAGAACGATCTGGTCGAAGTGGGAGGCGAGCTTTTCACTACTTGATTCGCTTTAAGGGAAAGCATCTCCTTAATTTCGTCATGGTCACAGGGGTGGCTGAACTCAAAAATGCTGTGGCCCATCAGATCAATCTGAAAATGAGTAAGGTGGAAACTCAATACAAGCCTACACTACCGACATTATAAACAGATCTACAAATAATAAGCCTTGCCATCATGTGGAAAGCAGATTTATTGACGACATGGCACAATTGGAATTTTTTTTAATTCAATTCAACTCAGTATCCTATTATGTGGCAGGGTCCATGGTGTCAACATTAGTGTTGACACCATGGACATTGTTAAATTGAATGTCTAGTAGCCTTTAGAAGATAATTAATATGTCTAAATGGCATGCAAACAATAAAACCAATAGTATGGATCTGATAGCATAGATCAACAGTCTGGACCTAATTTTTATGCATCATCGGCTACTCAAATATTTATTTGGCAGCAAGCAACAAAGTCATCCAAGTCTGTAACTGCTGGTAGCTGAGGCATTTTGTATTCTCTTATTACTTTCTCCTTCTTGTCCACCATAAACAAACGTCTAATATTTACAGCAGATTATGATGCTGGATTTATGGAGCCTGTGCAATAAAGAATTATGATGGACAATAATCATGTAGAGCGCTTGCGAATTCCAATAACCATGGCCCGGCTACCACATTCTCATAATGTGCCACACCGGTAGAAAACTCGCTGGCGAATACCTATGAAAAATGCATTGTTTGTGGAGAGAATAATCTAGTCCTCCAGTTATTTACAAAGTGCCCGGCATTAATAACGTCAGCGGACCATGCACATCAGGTATCTTTAAAGTTAAAATAATGAAATACCTGGGTGAGGCCGAGGTGCCGTTTCACGTTTTCAGACAAATACACCATATCGCCATCTCCAGAGAGCACCAGGAGAAAGCCTTCCAAGGCCTCCACAAAGAGGGAATCAAATTGTCCATCTTCTTCACACTTGACAGCTGGTCCTGAAATTTAAAATCATTTGATGCATTATTCTCGTGATAAAAACAACACAAATTTGGAAAAGCAATATGGTGGTTAGCAAAGAAAGGTAAGGAGTCGGACTACATGTCAAGTCCACAAAATACAGTAAAAACTACGGGATGGACAGTCGTGCATTTGTTTTGCATTCCCATTTGTATTATGTTCACATTTCTGTATTTATTTTCTTAAAGTTAAACGGAACATATATTCAGTTTTCTTTCACCAGCGAGGCACACGTACATGTAGACAAGACTGGGTTGAATAAAAACATGAGTGTACATGTATGTTTATAGCCATTCAAAATGGCAGCACTTGAAGCTCTGCCAAATAGCAATGAACATCAACAGGGATGGACACAAGGCATGATTCAAAAACACTTTTTCGTGAACTCGACATTAGCAAGATAAGCTCATCACGAAGAATCAACTCTGAATTCAGATGCAATTCTTGTGGTGAAAACTTATCTGAACGACAAGATTCATATGATGCCGCGCGACCTTGATGTTCGCACATGGCAAAGGGTCAATGTCAAATCAGCAGCAAACTCACGAGCATTTTAAATAGCAAAGGGCGATCTCTCAGCTTGGAAATTTCCATATTTAAACTGGGATAAGCACGGATGATTTGATAATAGAACATGAGCTTGCATAAATGTACCCATCAGTTTGATAAAAATACCAGTTGGTATTAGAAACTTCATATGGGCCCAGTTATATTCTGGGAATTGGCACGATATTACATTTCTTGTAAATTCGGTCCAAAAAAAAAAGCACATATCAGTGATGCCGACAAAGTAGTGAGAAGTGGAGTTCATTTATAGTAATTTGAAGATGTGTAATTAGAAAGTCTTTTTAATTTTGCGAATGCTATTGCAAATGTGAAGCAAGGCTATAGACAGAGTATTGTTTGACCATACAGGCTGAGCAAATAGTGTATCCATCATCCGATGAACATATATACTGCAAATTAAATGTTGCACAATAAGGGAACTCTTATCTGAAGACACGAGTATTATCTCGAGGCTATTTAGATATTTCTTGCTCATATTACTAGTATAAGATCAAGAAGACAAGAACTGATATAAAATTTAAAAAAACTCCAATTAGTGATAACTGAGTAGGGTATCAAAGCATTTGTTGAATGCAGGATTCGTTTGTATTATTTAGCCTATTATTGCTTTTGCTTGATTATTGAAATTCTAGGTGATTTATTGTTAAGAGTTTTGTTCAACCAACAAGTCGTTAATCAACGTGACATTTTGACTTTTTGACAGGTTGACATCTCTTATGGCTAAGGGTCCTACCTGTAACTAGGACAAAAATTAACATCAAATTTGACTATCATCTGCTTTCCATGTTTTCTTGTGAGTTTAATGGTCTGGAAAATCATCTAGGAAGTTTAATTAGGGAAGAAATTCATGAGCCGTTAACTAACAATGCAATCACAGCAGTGTGTAAAGCAGTGTCTTATCAGAATGTCATGCCCTCAGCCCATATAAGCAAACTGGCAATGAAATGATAGGACCTTTGCCGATCTTCAGTAACCACTTTTTGCCTGATCTGCATACTGATTAATACCTGGCACCCAAATGTCTGAGCACCTTTTGACCCCACAACGTTTATGTATAGTTAGGATTGCTTGCTACGACATTCACTATCATCAGTCACTCGTTAAGAGTCCTCTACCATTTAATTTATATGATATATAATTATAAGCATTGCTGAGAGTTATTTACAACTATCTGAGTCAACCAACTATCAAGGCCATACGCTTTTTTTCGGGGACAGAATTGATATGAAACCAAAGCACGGTACACAATGCCGTGAGTCTTCAAAGGACATCCCAACTAAGATACATAGGTGTCAGATGCAAGTCAACAATCCAAAAAGTAACACAAAAAATCTCTTAGGTTTAGACAGGCCAAAGTCAGAACCACCAGCAGTGTTCTAGGAAGCCGCTGTCATATACTGAGTCAAACTGTATCCTCCAAACATACAACACTATCGCAATTTAAACTCTGCAACAAGCGAGCCTAACAGATAAAGAAGGCGTTCAATGTTCATTCATTTTATAACCGAGTACAAAGTACGACATCTTCAGTAGGTACCTTTAGTCGCTGGGCTCAAATTATATACGCAGCATTTGAATACTGCACGCGGGCTATGTTTATCATCTCCGCCGCAGTTTGAAACTATTTGGGTTGATAAAAGATGGACACTTTTGAGTTGAGCTATCAGGAAAGCATACGGTTGATTAGCGCCATCTGCACTATTATAGTCAACTTTAGGTTAGTGCAGTTCAGATGGTTGTTTTCTGAACTTCACAGGGCCGACTGCAGTTCTAATTTCAATTACGAGAGAAGCTTAAAAATGATAGAGTTAAATGAGTTCATAGTTTGATACACATAGGACAGGGATTGGATTATTGGATTATTTTTTGTAAATTCCATGACTTTTCAACATTTCCACGACGTCTAAATGATTGTGAATGCCATGACGCCTATTAGAATATGGGGTCGTTCAAGTTTTGTCGTCACAAAATCCTGATTTTCAGGCACTCTCCTCCCTATGTCATCACCCGTTCACATTATTCAACTCCTGCTTGCAAGTGGTGACATGATCGTCGACAAAAAAATTTCGACTTGAGGGAAATTTGTATCAATATCAAAAATGACAGTTTAGTCAGGCACAGGTTAATTATAACTCACGTTTTTATATTCAAAAAAGATGACTCTGCATTTGTTAACAACCCCACCCGCTACTAAGTTGATGATATCATAGTTGAATGTCCTCTATGTTTTGCACATTTTGGATGGTATCATAAATTGTGATGGTATTCATATGATAGGCCTACACATTGTACCATTTTACTAAACACTTATCATTGCCTGAAAGTCGACTCCAAAGGCCAACTATATATAATCTACTTAGATGGCATCAAATACATGTACCAGGAAATTTGTAAGTAACTTAATTTCAATATCTGAACAGTGTAGGGCCAGGGAAATCTGACTGTAAAACGTTCAGGGATTCGCTCAAAAGCAGAAATTCCATGACCATAATTAGAAATTTCATCATTTTCCCATCACTGCCATAACTGGCAGACATCCTGTCCCTTCTGTGGCCAAAAGAAAAATATGGATGTGGTTGTGATGGTCAGTTCTGGTCATTGTCACCATTAGGTCGAAAAATGCGGGAAGCGGGGAAAGTAAAACTGAAAAATTAAAAGTGCTCATCCCTTGAAGCATTTTTTTGGAAACCAGTTCAAACAACCACAGTTACAAAACTCTATAGGTTCAACAATTATGGCAAGTTGGAATATCTACACTCCTTAATGTGCCTACCAAGATGAGAGAAAACTGCAACACCTGAATTCTGCATGATCAATGAGATAAATGGCTGAAATACTTTGAAAACACACTTTATGCAACTGACGGACACTAAAGTCAAGGGATTCTACCATCACACACTGTCTCACGTACGATTGTCCAGCAGGCGCATTATCTTCAAGCAGCTGATGACCAGCCTCATCACGGAGGCCTTGTCCAGCTGGTTGACCATGTTTGCCGGCAGCGGAAGTGTCTCTGATAGTTCGTTGAAGATCTTGGTTTCATTGCTCCGACGAAAGCGTGCTGCATGGCGAGATTTCTCCTTTTTCTTCTCGGAATTCCTGCAAAATGCACGGGACAGGTATGAAAAATCAAGGTAATGTCAAGTTTACTACAAGAGAACTCGTTAAACGCACAGAAAAACGAACAAATAGGACAGAAATGATACAAATACAATACACGACAAAAAAAAACTACATGAAGGTGGAGTTGAACGAAACTCTCCACTGAATAACAAAAACAAGTAAATGTGGAAATGTTATCAGTAGTGCATTTTTACTTTTATAAACTTCTATAAACTTCTATAAACTTTTATAAACTTCTATAAACTTTTATAAACTTCTATAAACTTTTATAAACTTTAGTATCATTAATTACAGTGTTCAGAATCCTCTCAACGCTTCAAAGGTAGGTTATACCAAGTTTTTTGAACAGAACACCAATGCCACCAATTAACAACACTGAGCATTTCCTTTGCTATCTTGTATACATGTACATCATGTACAGTAGGCTTTCATGACTATGCATAAAGACGTAAATGGCCATATGTTTGTTTCACCCAACTAACCTGCATCAGATACTGCATCGGATCATGTTAACTTAGGAGGGCGTTAAGAATTTAAATGGCATGTTTTACTTGTATGCATGTTTACTTGCATGAATAACTTAGATAAACGCAACTTTGTGCTACTTGAAATGCATTTCACAATATTATCATTCATTATACAACTTTCTATAAATCTTGAGCAATAAACCTCCTTTCACACGACTATAAGACTTAAGGAAATAAGCTCCTTTGTAAATAATTCTCATCTGTCATCGGAAGCTAATAAAAACTAATACATTCTGTCGATAGACAGTCTTGTGTACCTTATTTTTTTGGCCTTAATTTATGCAAATGATGATGAGGACAATGAATACAGCCACCACTCGCTGAATGGAGGAAAAAAATTGTTAGCCATGACACCTATCCACGGAAAATAATTTGCATCTGCTGCACATGTATTTGTAAGGCTGCAGCCTGTAGATGAATAGGCTGATATTATGAAGCTGGTGATCAAATAGCTACATGAACTATTCACCAAAGCAACGTTTCCTGAAGTTATTGCAGAGGACTCAATAACTCTGGAAAAACCCATTCCTGGGTGATGAAACTTATAGCATTTCCATTTCTTATAGCAAATAGCCTTAGGCATAGGCTATGTAAGTTGACATTTACCGGAGCCAGTCGACTTCCTGAATCTTCTTCAAGAAATCATTGGAAAAGGAAGTCAAATATTCCAAGATTATACGTTTCTCTGCTTTTCCAAGAAACATAAAATTCATTATGTCATCATCATCTTGGGAGATGATGTAAGTGAGGGGGTGACCAAATGATGACGTCACCAAATGAGTTCATTTCCGATGTACTTTTCATAAAAAGTTGACTCAATTCGAAGGTGTTTTGGTGAATGGCATTTAGAGGGGAGTTCTGACAGAGATGACGAAAGCTGACATGGGGGATGTAATACTGGCATACATGTAATACATGAACGTCCCCATGTTGTTACCAGAAAGTACCTTGGACATACTGTGAGCACCAAAAGTCATCATCCAACCCATATTTTCAAATGTTTATAGCTATAAAATTAAAACTACATTATGAAACTTAACAATTCTTTTGACCATTTCTTTATTGAAGTG
Source organism: Cylindroiulus punctatus (assembly GCA_034695085.1). Taxonomy (NCBI): domain Eukaryota; kingdom Metazoa; phylum Arthropoda; class Diplopoda; order Julida; family Julidae; genus Cylindroiulus; species Cylindroiulus punctatus. The sequence goes on from JAQFYZ010002186.1 coordinate 17,483, forward strand.
TTCTTAACATCATGTAAAAGTTTCAGGTCACAGACAATTCATTTAAATTAATTATTAACAAATTAAGACAAACTCATCAATTTTGATGAGTCAAAAGTCATCATCCAAGGATATTTATCCCTCAAAAATAAAGTTGCATTTACAATTTACATATAACCTTTGATACTGGTATCAGAAAATGTAATTAGCAGAAGAGAATAAAAAGCTGCTGTCATCATTAAAATGTCAAAAATGTTACAAAATGGAGAAGAGAAGAGAAACCAGTGAAGAAGTAAGAAAATTGAGAGTACAGTTAAGAAATAAAGAAAAAACATTTGCTGAAATTGCGAAAATAGTGCATAAACCAGTACCAACAGTTAAGTCAATCATTAAAAAATATAAAGAGGTTGGAAAAATTGAAAATTGGCCTCGATGTGATAGACCAACAAAGCTCTCTCGCATTGTAAAACGTGTAGTTGTTCGTGAAGTGAAGACAAATCCTTTGTCATCAGCTGTAACAGTTGCTAAAAACTCTTCAATTACAACTGGAACTCCAGTTAGTGCCAGCACAATAAGGCAGGTGCTTAATGATGCTGGTTTACATGGAAGATCACCAAGAAAGAAGCCATGCATATCCAAAGTCAATAAAAAGAAAAGACTGGCTTTTGGTAAGAAGTACAAAAACGTTGATTTTTCATACTGGAGCAATGTGCTTTTTTCAGATGAGTGTAAAATTGAACTTTTTGGAACAAAACAACCGCCTAAAATTTGGAGAACAGCAAACTCAGAGTTCCATCAGCATAATGTTACATCTACTGTAAAGCATGGTGGATGCTCAGTAATGGTCTGGGGGTGCATGTCATCATTTGGAGTGGGCAATT
>JAQFYZ010002187.1:0-18336 GCA_034695085.1 Cylindroiulus punctatus
ATTTTGTGAGAATTTTGATGAACTAAGAATCAATTGCATAACATTTGCATGTGACAAAATGTGACAAATGCGATATTATCATGTGACAAAATGTGACAAATGTCCAATTCTTGAATGTGACAAAATGTGACAAAATATGGTATAGCTGGCCACATGCCTGATGTATGTATATGATCATATGGAATGTTTTATACATGTAAATGTTGACTGACAACTTAGATAAACATGATAAGTTGGTGCTAAGTAAGGTGGGTAAGAGAGGGTTCACCAAACAGGTGTCATGATTATAGTATCAGTGCTGCAACAATTACTAGTTTACATTTGAATAGTTGGTGCGGTTTGAGTTGCTGCATGTAAACGCATTTGCTTGCTTGACTTGAGTAAACGTATAGTAAACCAAGAAGGGTAGATTAAGCACGTTTATATGCGTGGCTTGCAAAGGTGAATGGAAACTAACAGTGGCTTCGGATTCATCATTTCAGTCATATTGGGTTACTAACTTACTAGGAAAAGTTGTAAACTGCTTTGTCTGACCTACCTCGACCTGACTTGAGTAAAGGTCATTGCTAGCAATAGCTTGGCTCATGTGAGGACGTTTAGTGAGGTTTGAGGGAGTGGTGCATGTAAACCGGTTTGCCTGCCTTGATTTGAGAAGTCCAAATGAAGCCGAGGTAGATAAAGTAGGTTAACATTGCGTGACTTACTCAAATTAAACTCAGATTGAGGTGGCAGTTACACCCCCCTACCACATGGCACATCACTTGTTGCTAGTAGGGTACTGAGTTGAATTGAATTGAATTGAACGTGACTTATGGTGACTAGGAGAAGTTGTTAACCGGTTTGTTTCACCTGACTCGAGTGAAGTCAGGGTTGATCAAACAGGTTTACACAGTGACTTACTTGGAGATACGTAACTAAAGCATGGGTTCGGCTTTATCGTATCAATCATTATACAGTATACAGTAAGGGCTGATGACAGGGCCATGTGTGACCATTGACTTGGGAATACTTGTTGTCAGTATCGGAGCACCGGCGGTAACTCCGGCTGTGATGGGTTTGCACTTACTGCGCGCTGCAAGCGGGTTTGGCATCTCGGCAACTTCACATCGGTACAACCGATCATCACCACCGGTAACTTTGGACTCAATCCAGTTTTCCTCCAACATCATAATTTTTATGTAAAAAATTCTTCGCAGCTGCACCGACACCTGCGTAGCCAATTTCATTCGGCGCAGATTCCATCCATATCACATATGCGGTGCTCCCCGTTTAGCCATGGAGCGCAGTCTCGGCAACTATCACATCGGTACAACCAATCCTCACCACCGGTAACTTTGGACTCAATCCAGTTTTCCTCCAACATCATATTTTTTGTTTTTAAAAAAATTCTTCGCAGCTGCACCGACACCTGCGTAAGCCAATTTCATTCGGCGCAGATTCCATCATATCACATCCGCGGTGCTGCCCGTTTAGCCATGGAGCGCAGTCTCTAACTCTGCAAAGGCCCGAAGCGGGCACTAAACCACGGACCGCAACACACCAAGAGTCACCGGGCAGCCACAGCCAGGAGTTGCAATTGACGTATCCATGGTGGCTTTCAAATTTGTTGAAACTCCTTTCGATGGATCATCTAGTGGCAGCAACATGATATACATGTATAACATCGCATTTTGTAAAATTCTTTAAAAATCTAATAATTGTAATAAAGACGTTATAAAAAGGGGCTACGAGTAGCCGGGGCAGTAGCAGAAGCCGCGCAGCTGCGCGCTGCCGGCACTCACCGCCTGCGGCAGGCAGCCGGACTGCCCACCGTACGCGTTCATGCGGATGATGCCGTCCATGATCCGCGGCGGTTCTCCGGCACGCACCACCGCCAGGCCCTCGAAGAGCCCGCCGCTGGGCCCCACCTCCACCGCGATGCGGAAGCGGAGCTCTCCGCCGGCCGCGGCTTGCGGTCCCAGCAGCAGGGCGAAGCGGATGGCCACCAGCTCCACCGCGGCGCAGAGCTCGCGGTGTGGTGCCGTCACGGCGTTGACCGCGGCCACCAAGCCGGCTGCGGCCTCCGGGACGCCGGGGTGGTCCGGCGGCACGGACCGCTCCTCGTCGCAGGCACAGAACTGGTTGGGCACGCCGGCCTGCGGGCAGCCGCGCGATGCGGGTATCGGCCCGAAGAGCGTGGTACCGTCCGCGGCCTGCACGTGCCGACCGATGCCCGTGCCGGACCGCGCGTACTCCAGCAGGTCCAGCAGCGTGAAGTAGAAGTCGCGCATGGAAGTAAGCCGCCGGCCGCTGTTGCGCAGGTGCTGCGCGGCGGCCGGGAAGGCAGCGCGGAACCACGGCGGGAGGTAGACCGCGGCGAAGGGCAAACGCCGCTCCGCGCTGCCCACCGCCGTCTCCACGATGGAGCTCAGGCGGTGGCCGTGGTCGCCCATCACCACCAGGAACGTGTTGTCCAGGCTGCCCTGCTGCTGGAGGTCCACCAGAAACCTGGAGCGAAAACAACGGGAAAATTAGCGTCCGACCGACGTAGTACCAGATAAGCGGAGATGGAGCCGGCATCGAGAAGCAGTTCAACGTATCTGGTCATGCGGCTTTTTCGGTAAGGTGCAACCCAGGGCCCCAACTTTGGACTTCGGTCGCGGTTGTGAATTTATGACGCTTGGATGTGGTTTGGTTGGGTTACGTTAGGTTTCAGCTAATGCGACTACCAAGATGGCGGCCGTGCATGCTAAATCGGCTTCATTTTCGGATCCGATCATCCCGCGCACTTGGGTCGCATATTCTAGATTGCGCGTGCTTGGGCCGCAGTTGTGAAAGTATGACGCTCAGGTTTAGATTGGTTATGTTAGGTTTGGCAGTAACCAACTAGCCAACTGGTGGTGCCAAACCGCGTCTGTTTTTCTGCATATCAGCGAGTGCGACACCCAAGATGGCGGCTGCGCATGTCAAATTGGCTTCATTCAAGGTTGCGCGTGCTTGGGCCGGCCCGCCATTTTGGGAGGAGTGAAATCTGATTGGTCACCGCTGTTGCGATCATGCAGGGGGCGGGGCCAGTTTTCAACCGGCCAATCAGAAACCACAACCGGTTGTGAAAGAGTTTTGAGAGTGCCGCCATTTTGGGAGGAGTGACATCTGATTGGACACCATTGTTGCGATCATACAGGGGGCGGGGCCAGTTTTCAACCGGCCAATCAGAAACCACAACCGGTTGTGAAATAGTATTACCTGTGAAAGTCAGCATCTGCGGCGCCCAGCTGGTTCATGTGGTCGTGGCTGATCTCGGTTAGCATGCAGAAGCCGAAGTGCGGCACGTCGCGGTATGTCTTGGCGAAGCGGCGCAGGTAGTCCAGCGGCAGCTGGTGCTTGGGTCGCGGGCCCAGACACATGTAGGAGCTCAAGTGCCGCAGCTCGGAAGACTCCAGGGCCAGCCAGAAGGGCCGCATGTAGTGGTCGGCGGGCGGCCGGTCGAAGCCGCCCTTCATGTAGTTGAAGATGCTCAGCCCGGGCACGTCCTCGGCCATGAGAGTGGCATAGCCGGCCGCGGAGAAGTTGCGCCACACGAAGGGCCAGCCGTCGTAGCGTGCCGGTTGTCGGAAGCCGGGCCAGTCCCGGCTGCGGTTGCTGAAGGGCTCCAGCTCCGCGTAGTAACTGGTCTGCAGACCGGTTAGCAGCGGCACTATGTTGGGGAAGGTGTTCTCGCCCACCTTGGTCAGGCCGCGCAGCTCCACGGCGCCCAGGTCCACGACCAAGTAGCGGTACGTGTCGGGCAGCTGCCGCACGAAGTTGGAGCGGGACGTGGAGTCCAGCACCAGGAACATCACGTTCGGCCGGCTGGCCGGAACCGCGCGGTCTAGTAGCGACCGCTTGCGGACCACGTTCGCGTGCAGGCCGGAGTAGACCGCGAAGCCGGCAAAGTTCATGCACCTGCAAGGAAGGACGGTAGGAGTTACGGGATCAGGAAATGGAGGACCATACTGGAGTTTACGCATTTTATGTCCGCCGTATAATTTAAAAACGATTTTGTTTACTTTCTGCTACGGCCAAGTAACACCGTCAACCTTAAGAAACACCACTACAATAGCGTGTCGCTGCGTAAGGCCGGCTGCAGACGAGCGTTGTTTTGACGCGGGGACGCAGCGTTTTTTCAACGTGCGTGTCCTTTAAGGCGGGCTGCTGACGAGCGTTGTTTTACGGTGGTCAACGCACCGTTGGACGCACGGTGACGCAGCATCCATTATCCAATGCAGACGTGCGGTGGATAAACGCGCGTTTTGCAGACGGAAAATTATGGCGCTTCTTCTACCAGCCTTCTTTAATGCAAGCGTAAGCTAAGGCGCTTCTTCTACCAGCCTTCTTTAATGCGAGCGTCAGCTAAGGCGCTTCTTCTACCAGCCTTCTTTAATGCAAGCGTAAGCTAAGGCGCTTTAGTCTATGGCCTTACAGGACGTGCGTTCTAGCAGAACACCCACGTCAAATCAACGACGCTGCGGTACCACAGTCAGACCGCGCACACATGTGCATGCACCCATTGACGATAATGGCTAGGACGAACGCACGTCGAAAAACCGCCGCGTCCACGCGTTAAAACACCGCTCGTCAGCAGCCGGCCTTAGAACGCACATCCAACGCACGTTTAAACACACAGTAGGGCTGGCAGATGAAGCGCCTTAGCTGTATTTGGGAGGTTGGTCTGCATTTTTCGTCTGCTAAACGTGCGTTTTTATCACGCAGCGTCTGCATCGCAAACTTGATGCTGCGTCACAAACAACGCTCGTCTGCAGCCTAAGTATGCATACCTGATGTACACGAACTCTGCGCGCAACTCCTGCCCGTCCCGCTCGATGGGGACCGGGTCGGCGAAGCGGACGCTGGAGTCGTCGCCGTCGTCCCGGATGACCTCCTGGTAGTCGCACGACAGCGACGTCCACCGGTACCCGGTCTCGGACAGCGCCGACCGGTTGACCCGCAGCCGACCGTCGTCGTCCACGAAGACGAAGTCCGGGACGTTGGGGCCGTCGCAACGGACGGGCTCGGCAGCCGACAGGTGGGACCGGATGGACGGGTCGAACGGGTCGAGGTTCGGGAACCGGCACCTCTGGTTGGGGTCCAAGGGCTCCTCCAGAGAGCGGTTGTAGAAGCCGTCGGTGGGCAGCCGCAGCGGCGAACAGCGGTGATGCCGCGTGAACTGCACTTGGACCACCAGAGCTGCAAGCGTTAAAACCAACGTTAGCTGATATCGTCTGCTAAAAACATGCGGTTTCATCGGCGCAAAAAATGCTCACCAAACACGAAGCAGGTGAGGACCGCGAAAGACAAGATGTTGAGGATGTGGGCCCGGCGCTCGTGAGCGAAGACGATGCCGCGGCTGGGCCCGCGCTTCAACCTCATTCTTCCGCAAATGCGGACGCGGTGACATGGCATAACCTGATAATTCTGAATAAAATTGATAAGATATCGGTTTTCTCTGGGTATCGAAGCCACTTGACGGGCTGTTCGCTAATCACTGATTTGGTAAACAGTCCAAAGCCTGCTTTCCCTCCAGATAGCTGATGAAGGGGTGCAATCGAAAACGTTGTAAGTGCCAGAATAACCAAATGTGGTTTTTAGCGCAACACGCTGTGTGGACTGTACCGCGCCGGCAGCAGTAGCGATGGAGCGATCGGGACATTCGACCATTTGGTGTGCATGCACCAGAAACGGTGTAAGTGCCATGGAGCTCGCTCCTCCCCCCAGTTTTAGAGTGGGATTGTGGTGAAAGTGAAAAGTTTGCAGGTGGTGGTGGTGGCACTTAAAACGTTTTGTAAAAATATCCACTATCGAAGCTGTTTCGCGATGCGCTCATCGCTGTTTTCTTATTTAAACTTCGGTGTTTTTCACAAGTCAGGCAAACTTTGTTATTACTTTGTTAAAAGTCAGGCAAAGTTTGGGACTATTTTGTTAAAAGTCAGGCAAAGTTTGTGATGATTTTGTTAAAAGTCAGGCAAAGTTTGTGACTATTTTGTTAAAAGTCAGGCAAACTTTGTGACTATTTTGCTAAAAGTCAGGTAAAGTTTGTGATTATTTTGTTAAAAGTCAGGCAAAGTTTGTGATTATTTTGATAAAAGTCAGGCAAACTTTGTGATTATTTTGTTAAAATCAGGCAAACTTTGTGATTATTTTACAAAAATCAGGCAAACTTTGTGATTATTTTGCTAAAATCAGGCAAACTTTGTGACTATTTTGTTAAAAGTGTCCCGCAGAAGCAAGAGACGAGACATTCAGTTGTAATAAATTACCACTTAGATTTATTGAACCATAAACGATCTGAACTGCATCGATAAAATTCTTAGAAGCGAGTGTAAAAGGTCTCACGACCAGGCAGGCACTTGAAATTGGCTGAGTACAACACACAGGAGCTGAAAAAATCTTCACAACGTCATGTATGCGGCATAATTTCAACATGTTCCATCGATCGGCGATATACTCGGCATAAAATACATGGGACATTTGCAAAAACCGGTACGTGCACTTGGAAAATTTGGCAAAATACTTATCTTTCCAGTTTCACTGGCATTATTTACTGGCAAATACTTATTTTTTGGCAGTTTTAGGAATGTTTCATCTTGGTTCATCAATGGTTCATCGCGGTTGATGCGAGTACAGAAGCTGACTTGTCATGTCACATCCGGCGGTCAAAAGCGGTTTTCACGGAACTGCTACTTTTCTGGAAAAAAAAAGTTTCTCCGTTACACCGAAGGTCCTAGGTCTTGGAAGACAGCGCGGCAGTCACGGACGGATCCAGAAACCGCTCGGTTTGCGCGGTCGGCGTTCATTTGGACCCGTATGTTCCAGTAATACTATGTCCTAAGTTAAGTGTTCATTGATCGTAACTTGATTTGATGTGCGTGAAAGTTGTCATGGCAGCTAACTTTTCTCTCGCATAGGACTTATGACGGCAGTGGTTTTCCACATTTTTCCACATCCACATCTGCATCAGCGGTGGCTCCTCGTAGCATCGTTGACCAAATCGTTGACCGGGCTTGCAGCCGGCACGATGCCGCGAACCGCAACCTGCGGTCAGTGGTAGCCCGGGCAGTAGCAGAACTCGCGCAGCCGCGGGTTGCGTGCGCGCACCCTGCGCGGCAGGCAGTTGGCCTGGTCGCCGTAGCGGTTGGTGCGCACGGTGCCCTCCATGACGCGGGGTGCGGCGCCCCGCCGCACCGCGGCCATGCCCTCGAAGAGCCCACCGCTGGGCGCCACTTCCACCGTGACGCGGAAGCGGAGCTCCGTGCCGCGCTCCCAGGCCTCCAGCGTGGGCTCGTCCCAGGCCGCGGCCGCATCCGCCGCCTTGGCGTGCGGCCGCACCAGCTGCGCGCTGTGCACCGAGGCCAGCGCGGCCACGGCGCAGAGCTGGCGGTGCGGCTGGGTCACGGCGTTGATGGCGACCAGCAGGCTGGCCGCGGCCTCGGCCACGCCGGGGTGGTCCAGCGGCACGGACCGCTCCTCGTCGCAGGCGCAGAACTGGTTGGGCACGCCGGCCTGCAGGCAGCCGCGGGCCGCGGCCACGGGCCCGAAGAGCGTGGTGCCGTCCGCGGCCCGCACGTGCCGGCCGATGCCCGCGCCGGACCGCGCGTACTCCACCAGGTCCAGCAGCGTGAAGTAGAAGTCGCGCATGGAGGTGAGCCGGCGCGCGTTGTCGCGCAGGTGCCGCGTGGCGGCCGGGAAGCCCGCGCGGAACCACGGCGGCGTGTAGACGGCCGCGAAGGGCATGCGCCGCTCGATGCTGCCCACGGCCGTGCTTACGATGGAGTCTAAGCGGTGGCCGTGGTCGCCCATCATCACGAAGAAGGTGTTGTTCAGGCTGCCCTGCCGCTGGAAGTCGAGCAGGAACCTGCAAGAGAAACCGGGAAGAACGTTATGGTATTTTCATTCACTGAACAAACTGGGGGACAGCCAATCGGAGAGATGCGGCTTATAGATTTGGTTTTCTGGCAACATTTCCCGCGCACGATGCGCGTGCGAAGCGTAGTAAAAGGATTCAGTCACAGCCAATATTGAAACTACATACAGCACGACGTTTCGCATGCACGTATAGTGTACGTGCAAAATTGCGGTTTTAGTCGATGTAAACTTTTCGGCTCCGGTGACGGATATGGATCATGTCGATTTCTCTAGGGGGGTTCGTGGTCAAGAGGGATGGCTGCAGTGAAAACCATTTTTTTTTCAAAAAATTCGCGAAAATTGGTTACTTTTTATGCAAAATTTTTGCAAACACCGGTTTACTTTTTTGCATTTTTTTGCAAAATTTTTCCAAAATCATTAAGTTTTTTCCATTTGTTTGCAAAAGAAATTGCGAATACCAGTTCATTTGTTTGAAAAATCTTGGCAAAAACCAGTTCACTTTTTTTCATTTTTCTGCAAACTTTTTCCAAAATCGGTCAATTTTTTCCATTTGTTTGCAAAAGAAATTGCAAATACCGGTTCATTTGTTTGAAAAATCATGGCAAAAACCGGTTCACTTTTTTGCATTTTTCTGCAAACTTTCTCCAAAATCGGTCAATTTTTTCCATTTGTTTGCAATAAAAATTGCAAACACCAGTTCATTTGTTTAAAAACTCTTGGCAAAAACCGGTTCACTGTTTTGCATTTTTCTGCAAACTTTTTCCAAAATCGGTCAATTTTTTCCATTTGTTTGCAATAGAAATTGCAAATACCGGTTCATTTGTTTGAAAAATCTTGGCAAAAACCGGTTCACTGTTTTGCATTTTTCTGCAAAAATTTTCCAAAATCGGTTAATTTTTTCCATTTGTTTGCAAAAGAAATTGCAAATACCGGTTCATTTGTTTAAAAAATCTTGGCAAAAACCAGTTCACTTTTTTCATTTTTCTGCAAAATTTTCTCCAAAATCGGTTATTTTTTTCCATTTATTTGTAATGGAAATTTAGTTATGATAATTAAGTTATGATTTTCCACGTAATCAGACATGTATTTATTAGGTTTATTATGTTGTGACATGACCTGCCATGCTTTTGTCTGTTTATTTCATATGGTCTGGATCGAAGCGCTATACTTATGTATTTCACTTCCTTTTTGATTACTTTGAGTTTCTGTCCTTAAAGCCCGCTATTCGTAGAGTCAACATCACTTATGCTTTTCTCCAGTACAGCAACATCTAAGACTGCGAACAACAACTGCCCCAATTGAGCGCATGGTGTTGCCGGCCGACCGTGCGTCTTTCTCCGTTGCGAGTCCTAGAATAAACAAAATTACGGTTAGCGCGCATCCTCACCCGTGGAAGTCCGCGTCCGCGGCGCCCAGCCGGTTGAGGTGGTCGTGGCTGATCTCGGTGAGCATGGAGAAGCCGAAGTGCGGCACGCTGCGGTAGGTCTTGGCGAAGCGGCGCAGGTAGTCCAGCTGCAGCTGGTGCTTGGGCCGCGAGCCGATGCACATGTCGGAGCTGAAGAGGTGCAGCGCGGAGGACTCCAGGGCCAGCCAGAAGGGCCGCATGTAGTGGTCGGCGGGCGGCCGGTCGAAGCCGCCCTCCAGGTAGTTGAAGATGCTGAGCGCGGGCTGGTCCTCGGCCATCAGCGTGGCGTAGCCGGCCGCGGAGAAGTTGCCCCACACGAAGGGCCAGCCGTCGTAGCGCGGCGGGTGCCGGAAGCCGGGCCAGTCCTCCGTGCGGTTGTTGACCGGGGCCAGCTCCGGGTAGTACCAGGCCTGCAGGCCGGTCAGCAGCGGAACCATGTTGGGGAAGGTGTTCTCGCCCACCTTGGTCAGACCGCGCAGAACCACCGCGCCCATGTCCCGCACCAGGAAGCGGTACGTCAGCGGCAGCTGCCGGATGAAGTTGGAGCGGGACGCCGAGTCCACCACCAGGAAGACCACGTTGGGCTTGCTGCTCGGGGCCCCGCGGTCGGCCAACCACGGCTTGCGAACCACGTTGACGTGCAGGCCGGAGTAGATGGCGAAGCCGGCGAAGTTCTTGCACCTGCCGAGGGGGATGATGGAAGAAGAATTAAAAAAAAGTTTTGGTTACGATGGTTTACTGCGCGGATATCTGATTGTGCGGTGGTTGTGCGGCGTTTATGCGAAACCGGTGCATTTTTCATGATGCGGTAATGAAAAATGCTGTTGCATTCAAAATCAAGTATGGTTTGTTGATTACACCGCAACATTTTTGAAGAAACTATTATAGTGTTTTTTAAAAATGTAGATGGTTTTATGGGGAAAAAACTGCATTTATGATAGTTTTGAAGAAACTTCTGCATGCATCTTGTATTACGTACAAGTTTTGTGGAAATACAAAACTGCAATATTTTGGAAGAAATTGCTGTATTTTTGGAAAAACTACTGTAGGTATTTTTTAAAAAAACAAAAAAACAAACAAGCCACTTGATGTGGCCATAGTTGCAACTCTATGTGCACTCAATGTGGCTTTATTGGAGAAACTTCAGCGTTTTTGATGAAACTGCTGTATTTTTTAAATGTGGTAGGTTGATTGACGAAACAAGTATATTTTTGAAATCTGAATAGGTTTTATTGAAAAAAAAACTGCAGTACTGTTCAGAATTTGGTAGGTTTTATTGAAAAAAGTGCAGAATTGTTCAGAATTTAGTAGGTTTTATTGTAAAAAACTGCAGAATTGTTTAGAATTTAGTAGGTTTTATTGAAAAAACTGCAGAACTGTTCAGAATTTAGTATGTTTTATTGAAAAAAAACTGCATTACTGTTCAGAATTTAGTAGGTTTTATTGAAAAAAGTGCAGAATTTAGTAGGTTTTATTGAAAAAACTGCAGTACTGTTCAGAATTTAGTAGGTTTTATTGCAAAAACTGCAGAATTGTTCAGAATTTTGTGGGTTTTATTGCAAAAACTGCAGAACTGTTCAGAACTTTATAGGTTTTATTGCAAAAACTGCAGAATTGTTCAGAACGTAATACGTTTTATTGCAAAAACTGCATAATTGTTCAGAATTTAGTACGTTTTATTGAAAAAACTGCAGTACTGTTCAGAATTTAGTAGGTTTTATTGCAAAAACTGCAGAATTGTTCAGAATTTAGTAGGTTTTATTGCAAAAACTGCAGAATTGTTCAGAATTTAGTAGGTTTTATTGCAAAAACTGCAGTACTGTTCAGAATTCAGTTGATTGCATTGAGAACACAACAGTGTTTTCGACAAAACAACTGTATTTTTCAAATCTGAATAGATTTTATTGAAAAAAAAACTGCAGTACTGTTCAGAATTCAGTCGGTTGTACCGAAAACATTGCAGTGTTTTCGACAAAACAACTGTATATTTCAAATCTGAATAGGTTTTATTGAAGAAAGTGCTGATAACTATTTTGACGAAATTGCCGCAGGTATTTTTTGAAGGAACAACCCAGGTGTTGTTGATAAACAACAAAAACAGCAGTGTATTTTTCAAAATGAAGTAGATTTTGCTGAAAACACTGCTGCATGTGTGATTATAGGTCTCGCTAGATTTCTCGCGCAATCCCGCGCAGTTAACCCATCGGCATGTCGCGGGCCAAGTGCGCTACCTGATGTACACGAACTCCGCCAGCAGTTCCTGCCCGTCCCGCTCGATGGGTACGGGGTCGGCGTAGCGGACACTGTCATCGTCGCCGTCGTCCCGGAGGACCTCCTGGTAGTCGCAGGACAGCGACGTCCACCGGTAGCCGGTCTCGTCCAGGGCCGACTGGTTGATGCGCAGTCGACCGCCATCGTCCACGAAGACGAAGTCGGGGAAGTTGTGTCCGCTGCAGTGGATGGGCTCGGCGGCGAACAGGTGCGGCCAGATGGTCGGGTCGTACGGGTCGAGGTTGGGGAACTGGCACGTCTGGTTCGGGTCCAGCGGCTCCTCCAGAGAGTAGTTGTAGAAGAAGTCGGCGTACGGCAGCCGCAGCGGAGAGCGCTGGGTGAACTGCACACGGAGGACCAGAGCTGTGACGGGGAGAAAAAATGCGGTGTTACGATCAGCTACCGTGTTTAATGGAAATGATGGCCTATAGCCGTATAATTTGCTATGACATGACTTTTCGGGATGCTCGTAAGCCATCATCGGACAGCAACGTTGCAACAAGACAGAAACTGCAAATTTAGTCGTGTTTGCGTGGACCGTCATCATTTTTGTAAGCGAATGACTTTATAAATGCAGATTGATGTCCGTGAATAAATGCATGCGAATAACTTTATAAATGCAGATTGATGTTTGTGAATAAATGCATGCGATCATTTTTGCATGCGAATAACTTTATAAATGCAGATTGATGTTCGTGAATAAATGCACAAATGTATGGGAACGGTAGAATAATTTCTGTTCAACTGCAAAAGATATTTGCAAAAAAAATTAAGGGCTTATTGAAAATTAATGAAAATTGCTGTTAAACTGCAAAAAACGTTTGCGAAATAAAGTAAGGGCTTATTGAAAATTATTGAAAATTTCTGTTAAACTGCAAAAAAACATTTGCAATATAAAATTATGGCTTATTGAAAATTATTGCAAATTGCTGTTCAACTGCAAAAAAACATTTGCGAAATAAAGTAACGGCTTATTGAAAATTATTGAAAATTTCTGTTCAACTGCGTAAAATATTTGCAAAATAAATTAAGGGTGTATTGAAAATTTCTGTTCAACTGCAAAAAAAACATTTGCGAAATAAAACCAGGGTTATTGAAAATTATTGAAAATTGCTGTTTAACTGCAGAAAAACGTTTGCGAAATAAAGTAACGGCTTATTGAAAATTACTGAAAATTTCTGTTCAACAGCAAAAAAACAGTTGCGAAATAAAGTACGGGCTAATTTAAATTACGTGTATTAAAGACCTTGCTTGATTTTGCGATTGTTTTTGCAGCTCTTACATAAATTGTGCAATGTAAGCATTACAGCAGATCTTGTTTGAACCATGTACGGCTTTTCATTTGCCGGTGAGCAGCAATTGTGCAGTTTCCATGGCCGCCTTTTGTGCCTATTGTGCATTTATTGGTGAACAAAAATGATTAGCCAAACACGCAACACGCGATCATGCTCACCGAACACGAAGCAGGTGAGGACTCCGAAAGACAGTATGTTGAGAAAGTAGGTTCGGTGGTTCATTTGTTCATCGGCGAAGTCCGCGCTGGTGTCTCATCGTCCTGCGATCACAAACCACCAGTTAGACAATGGATTTTGTAACAAAAGCAGAAAAAACAACCTGATAAAATAAGAGATAATCCGGCAATGAAGTGACAATGGTTTGACAGGTGAAAAACTTACGCTCGGCTCCTAAACGTGATCGGCCTCCAGAGTCCAACTTGATTCGGTGACGTTTTCCTGCATTTTGTAAAATGATAAAATGATAAAGTTTAGATATTTCTTCCTGTTTATCTTCCTGTTTATCTTGGCAGGTCCTTATCGTCATATATTCCCATATGGAAAAAAAATAAACGATAAATATTTCTTTTTAAGTATATTATTTATATATGGAACATATACCAAAATTGGCCCAATTCCATATATTAATAATATAGTATATATTTAAAATTATATAGGTAAAATATATAATATATATATAGAATAAATAAGTGAATAAATACCTGAAATATATGGTAAATGTTCTGCAACTATCTATAAAATATACATAAAATATATTCCTTCATTAATGGAAAATAAGCTGACATCATCAACTGAACTAACACTTATTAAAAAAGTGGTTGTAAATTATACATGCTGACATTGTAAATGTGATAGTCACGTCATCAAATTATTGCATTTTGCACGTTTTACTATTTTAATATTAAAGTTTATTTCATCGAATCATTATTTGCTGTTATTATTTTCACAATTTCGAACTGTAATTGTTTAAGTATAGTATATATTCCCCACATACATAATAATATATAAAATGTATATTCAATAAATATATTCTGAATATGCATTGCCGCATTATATAATTGTACGAGATAGTTGTCGTATATTATAAATATAACATGTTTTGTAATATATATGTTTGGTATATCACAGATATATCCACAAATATTTTTGATATATTATACGCATATTATTTTCCATATGATACGATATTCTGCTGTTATCTTAAAAAATTCCTGTTATACATGTACCTACCATTCATATAATCAGCAATTACAGCAACATGTTGACACGTGTAGCATTTCAGTGGACTGGGAGGTCAGGAGAATATTTCTTTGAAATCTGAAAAAGTCATGGAAGTTGAAAACGTCATGTCTGATATTGAAGCAGCAGCAAATCAAACTATACCAGCTGTTGTTGGATTCATTTTGCCTGGATTTCTGGCGTCTGTCTGCAATTGATTTGCTGAGGGTGACTGTCAGGAGACTGCAGGCTTCAACTACACAATGCTTGCATTGTGCATTGTGTAATTTATGTCAACGAAAATTTATCCAGTTCAGGATGGCAGCTAATAAAACAGGTGGTAGACTCAGACTGTGCCATGCTCACTGTACAAAAGAGAAATAAGCTGTATTAGTATTTTACAATATTATTGGCATTTCTAGACAATATTGATGACGCTGCCATCACTACCCTTTTCCAAATTGTTAGTGATGGCCTCATAAATAATAATAATGATGATGATAATAATAATTATGATAATACATGTAATAGTAATAATAATACAGTTTATAATAGAGGGCCCACATACGTTAGTGTAATAAACAAAAAAATAAAAATAATAAAAATTAAAAAAATGTTGCCAAAGTCGATGAAAACATCCAATAAAATGCATATGGTGGCCCAGTTTTTGAAGTCTCTTTCAGATAAACTATTTCATTCATTAGTATTTGCAAAAAGTGTTATCATAATTATGATATGTTCTGGTTTTAAAAATTCTGCTATAATAATAATAATAATAATAATAATAATAATAATAATAATAATAATAATATAATAAATAAGAAATATTATATTTAATAATAAATTATAATAGATGATAATAATAATAAATATTAAAATGCTTATACATATTCCCTTTATTTGCACAAAGTGTTATCATAATTCTGATATGTTCTGGTTCTAACAATTCTGATATAATAATAATAATAATAATATCATAAATAAGAAATATTATATTTAATAATAGTTATAATAATAAATTATAATAGATGATAATAATAAATATTAAAATGCTTATACATACAGTATTCCCTTTATTGCTATTTCCAAGAAGTATAATAATTCTGATTGTAACAATCATGATTAGTATAAGAATTAAAATTTCTAAATCAATGCTAAAATTATTATTAATGTTAGTAATATTCCTTCAATTACTTTTTACAAAAAGTATTATTATTATTATTATCATTAGTTTGATTGCCGCAAACTTTGATTGGGCTAATAATAATGATGATAATAATAATAGGAAAATAATAAGAATTATGATAATACATGTAATAGTAATAATAATACAGGCTCCACATACGTTAGTGTAGTAAACAAAAAAATAAAAAATAATAAAAATAATAAAAAAAAAACGTTAAAATCGCCAAAACTGCTGCCAAAGTAGATGAAAACATCCAATAAAATACATATGGTGGCCCAGTTTTTGAAAACGTGTCTCTTTCAGATAAACAGGCTTGAAACCTGTGTTACTATTTCATTCATTAGTATTTACAAAAAGTGTTATCGTAATTCCGATAAGCTCTAGTTCTGACAATTCTGATAAGTATTATAATAATAAATATTAAAATGCTTGTATTCCCATTATTGCAATTTACAAGAAGTATAATATTGCTGAAAACTTGTGCTTATAATAATCGTGATTAGTACATGAATTATCTTGTCTAAATCAATGCTATAATTATTATTAATATTAGCATTACTTTTTACAAAAAGTATAATAATTCTGATATCATAATCGTTAGAACTGATTGTCAAGTATAATAATTGATATTTCAAAATTAATATTAAAATTATGGTTGATATTAAAGATTTCTTCCATTGCTTTTTACAAAAACTATAATAAATCTGAAAACGTGTACTTCCACTAATCGTGATTAGTATAAGAATTAACATTTCTAAATCAATGTTAAAATTAATGTTTAATGTAAAATGTAAAATGTTAAAATTCATTGTTAAGTATAATGATTGATATTTCAAAATTTATATTGAAATTATGGTCAATATTAAAGATTCCTTCCATTACTTTTTACAAAAACTATAACAATTCTGAAAACGTGTACATCTAATAATCGTGATTAGTATAAGAATTAACATTTCTAAATCAATGCTAAAATTATTATTAATGTTAGTAATATTCCTTCCATTACTTTTTCTAAAAAATATAATTCTGATACGAATCATAGTTAATACTGTATTTCTAAATTAATATTAAAATTATTGTAACATTATTAATCTTTTTATGAAAAATTCAAAGGCATTTTGAATCCATTATTTCTGATATTTTTTCAAAAAAAAAAAAACAAAAAAAAACACGGCCAGTGACGGGTTTTTAATTAGTAACACCACTAAATATATTGTTTATTGAATTTCTTGCTATAATCAATAAGTTGTTTATATCCCAGTTTATAAATTTCCAAAGAAAAGCTCACTGCTGACATAGCTTTTTAAAGAAAATTTTTATCCTGCCTGAAAAATCATTGATTTTGACATATTTTCATGACATTTTTCACTGGAAATATTTATAAGTTTTTTTTACTAATTAAACTCCATTTTATGCCCTGTTCAGTGCAATACGTGAAACCACGCGATGTACAGCTGATGCAGGCAATGCAGTTGTATGAATTGCAATTTACGAAAATGCATTATTCATGCTGAATTAATGAAATTTTAATTGTTGGGTTAATATTTCGATGATACGGATCAACAGTCGCCATTTATCGAAGTTCAATTGTAGCCAAGTAACCGAGGCAAACTAAACACAGCATAGCTATCGATTTAATAGTCTTCTCAAATCGATGGCCTTGTTTGAATTGAACCACCTGCTATACCATGAAATAGTAATTACAATTATTTCGACTTTTTGCGATGTAAATTTAATTAACGGAAATGTTTCAGTTGGACTAGCTTAGCATAAGTTTGGGACATTACCTAATTTTCCACTTATAAAGACATATAATATGTCCAGTTATCCGGTTTTCTGTAAAAATAAGTGTCTCTCACAAACTAAAAATGGTGTTTGATGTTATATATAAGCTCGTATATGAGCGTAATTTACTTTTAATGATATCACTTTAATAATGACATCACTTTAATTTTTAAGTGGTGGATTATGCTTGATTAAACTGCGCAGACAGTTTCTGAGCAAATTAATTGAACTCGCTGGGTGTCGTCGTAAATTACCCGATGAGCAAACCATGGCCATAAAAATAAACTGATTATACCCAGCTTTCACTCAGATTATACTCAACCGCATTTTGATAACTTCATTGCCTTGATTTCTATCTTGCATGTGTTGAAAGGACAGCAGACAAAATGCTTTCGATTTCATTGCCTGTGATGAAAAATATTAATCAGTGACTATGCATGGACTTTAAATTACTTAAATACCTTAAATATGACTTTTCAGAGACTTGCAATGACTTTAAAGTGATGACATTAAATGACTTACTGTACGTGGCTTTAAATGACTTTAAAATAACTTTAAAGTTGGAAAACTTTAATGACAGTGGGTGACTTCAAGAGCTCCAGTGCATTTCATAATTTATAATCGTTGATTTTTTAATTACTTCAATGACTTCATCGATGACTTGTCAATCACTGTAATTAGGCCGCAAATTTCCATCAATAACTTCCACATGAATTTCAACATGCAATCCAAATTGCATACAAAGCCTTTCAAGAATTTCAATATATTCTAATTTGCAATCGAAGCCTTTCAATTGCAATCAATGACACTTCAAGATCCTTAATGACTGACTGACCTGTAGACGCTCTGCTATTAATTGACTTTCAACCACTTATTATTTAGGGAATACAAGTAGATAAGATTAAAATAAAGATTTCAATTTACACTAAATTGCAATCAATGACTTTCATTGACCTGCAGACACCCTGTTTTTCATTGACCTTTACCCGACTTTCATCACGATTTGGGTAATACAGGCATGTGGGGCCAGCTATGTCACATTTTGTCACATTTTGCCACATCCAAGAAGTGGACATTTGTCACATTTTGTCACGTGCAAATATCGCATTTGTCCCATTTTGTCAATTGCAAATGTTATGCAATTGATTCTAAGTTCATCAAAATTTTCACAAAATATACCGTATCTGCAAAAATGTTACATTTTATTCATTTTTTCCACTTTTTACACACGTTTTGGATAACTGATTTAAGTTTTCATCAGCAAGCTCTATTGCCACCTTGCCGCTTTGAATGAT
>JAQFYZ010002188.1:0-18336 GCA_034695085.1 Cylindroiulus punctatus
CAAAAAGTGTAGTTTTCCCTGACTCTCCCTGACCATTTTGCTCTTCCCTGACTTTCCCTGACTTTCCCTGACTTTCCCTGACTTTCCAGGTGCGTATGAACCCTGAATTAGTTATCGCCTATAGTGCACATCGTTGTTACGGTTTAACATCTAGGGACAGGTCGTTTTGGTGCAGATATTTTAAAAATTGACAATTCACCAAACCCCAATTCCATTACTGGAAGATATATATATTACATTATAGTATCTATAAGTAATATCCATTTAATCAGGACTTCCTTTGCATCTTCCTTTAAAAATAACGCAAAATTAACGCATCACATCTAAATTTTCACGTGCAATAGTGAAAAGCACCTAATTTACTCAATGCCCAACATGCTAAACGAAGTCATCCGAGCACGAGGTGGGCTCGCACATGTGGTACTGTCGACGTTTTTGTAATGTTGTCGTTTTTATTAATCCATGCCCTCTATGTTCATTCATATTCAATAATTTCACTCAGTAAATACGCAGTGGTTCAAGAAATTAAGTTACAATAAATAGTTGACCATGTGATGCGATAATTTTGCAATGCCGTTTACTTATACCTTCGGTGACCAGTAATACAGTGTCTTTAAACATTTGTTACACATTGTATTACAACTGACATAAGGAACAAATTATACAAAAAAATGAAACTTGAATCTACGCAAGAGATACGAAGCTCTTGATACCCTTGATTTGTTTCGGCGTTAATCACACACTTTTCATTTACTTGGCTTCCCTAAGAAACAACAGCTCCAGAAGGCATAAATATCATATTCTTCCAGTAAAATCAACTTCATTATACATGTGCATGTACAGTGCAGGAAAACATGGATCCCACTTGAGTTTGACACGCCTGAATCGCCTAAGTTTACACTATACAGACATGATACAACCATACAGAACTTGCTAATAAGCATTTTCCCTTTTTAATTTAAACTTCATTGGCCATCCCTTTTCTCCGATTTTCTACCAAACTGACGATTTATATCGATCCAAAGACCTTGCTTCACGGTTTTGTTCTTCATAAGCAATCCAGATAAATCTGTCTCAATTACACGACCCACATGTTCTGCGGTTTCCTCCCATCTCCCACTCGGTAGGTAATGGGAGCTTGTCGCCAGAATAATTAACGATCGATGCCAATGTTTTCCAATTAAAATCCACGCCTAGCAAATTAACTGCATGATGGAGGCGTACGCAGAATTTGATTAGTGTTAAAAACAATTTGCCAATGCCGATTCACTTTTTAATGCAAATTCTGCTCGCCCCTAAACGAACAATCCGTGTCAGTTTTCGCGCAATTCATTAATGTGCTAATGACCACGTCGATCTTTTAATGATCGACCCATCAAACGGTATTAAATATTGGAAATTGTCCGTGTTCGCTCGAATATCTTAGTTCAATGAGAAAGTGTTCATCTTCGAAAACAGATTACAATTAACGATTTTAAGCCAGAATAAATACTTCACCGGAAAACAAGCACTTAAGTAACTCATGCCCTAATTGTTGCCTATTAAGGCTATCCTAAAGTTTCATCAATGTCTGTGAGCAATCCATTTCGCCAAACAAAACTGATATGAAATGAAACGCTAGATAATTAGCATTGTCAAATTTTGATAAGGACTAAATACCGTAAATTATGTAAAGTGAAGAACAAAAATGATTACATGTAATTTAGATACAAGTACGTTTTGTATAATATGTATAGACACTTGCACACTTATATATGACAAACGTAAAAAATTGGCTGTAAGTTAATTCAGTAAATGGTTCTGAACTTCTTAAGATATTTTTTCGTGTCTTAATGTCAAACTAAGTGTAATTAGAAGTTATATGCCATAAAGTGATGAGGAGCTTAAAATTTATTTCCCACATTAAGAATATTTTAAACCTCAAAAACTTTCCATGCGAGGTTTGTATGAGAGGATACATAGCAAGCTTTTCCATTACCTAAAGAATGGAAACCACAATTCCAATTTCTTCTGTTTTCTCAGGCTTCCACTGAAATACTTTCAATCTATGGATGTATGGATAGATTTGGGATGCATTTAATTCTGCAATAAACGATACAGCTTTCTGTATCGACAAGTTACCGGTATAAGAGAGGAGCTCGCTTACATTTTGAATACATTATGGAATTTGGTGTTCAAATAAAAAATTCCGAGAGTAGAACGAATGTAATTTCGCTCAAGTATCAGATTTCGATAAAACCGAAGCCAGCAAACAGTCTGCTTAGAAAATAGCTTAGGTTTGGATGATATTGCATAGCCTGTTCAAATACAGGCGACAAATCCAACTCATAATAAGATCCAAATTTTTCCTTTAAAGTGAAAAGAAAACAAATTCATTATAAAGCAGGATAGATCCCATTGTCAGACAACTTTGAAATATTGAAAAATACCATTTACGTTTTTAGACAAGGTAGATATTAAAATAAATCTGCAAAAAATAATTTTAATTTTCACAAAATTACATTTATGAACAAAGTAATAAATTAACCCATCGTTAGCATCATATGTGTGACGAAATGCGTTCACATCTCAGTTATGAAGTGCGAATTGTGACAAAAGATCAAGATACCTTGAGGGGGTATGTCGAAATCGACGCCTTAATCAATGTGATTCGATAAAATAGATGGCATTTAGTTACTAATCAAATACACTGTATATCCTGAAACGTCGATCTTGATGGGATATAGGTCTACAAGAGCAAAGGCACGTGCCCTTTAAGAGATATAATGTGGCCATTATTCAGTTTGATGTTGTATTCCAACAATTTCGTCTTCAATCAAGATGGTAGGTGATGGCATGCTGTATATCGAATTCTTATAAGTTTAACCTCGAGCTGAAACATTATGTTAGTATAATAAGAAGCATCAACACGGAGTAAGAATATCTTGTTCTTTGTCGTCGATTGCTCTGCCAATACGAATAACAATTTACGTCATGGACTACATTACATGTACAATGACAAAGTAAAAGTACGTACTAAGATTCCGGCGGAAAAGAATGAAAGAGGCCCACATTAACATAAAAATAATAGGCATGCACATAAATCATTTGGCCTCCGTTTATACGTGATTCCTGTTGCTTTAGTGCCCATTTGAGAGCTTCAGGTCGTTGGTTATTAATGGAAAACTATTGTTCACGGAAGTCCCCCAAAAAGATTTGGCGAATTCCAAAAACTGATAGAATTGTAGATATAATATATCCAAAATATCTTTCATTTTTATCTCGGTTTGAGGTTGTTATGGCAGTAATACAATTAGTTAGGGATCGTAAAATTGTAGAGAAACTAAGCACGAAGGGCTTTCCCTTTATGGCTGAATGCAATATTAATGTATTGGTAAAGAGTTTAATTAAAAAAGAAAAGTTAGAAATCGTATATACACTGTATATGAAGAGGTGAAAGTATTACTGGTGCAAGTCACGATTTTTAATTTTTTTGAGTTGTGCAAAAATGGATGCTACGAATGTCAAACTGTTGTAAGAAAATGTGTAGAATATCAAAGCTTAGACAGATAGCAGCACATGTTTGAAACACATTAGGAATACTTAACTGCTTTGTTTACGCTCGTTTCGCAATACACCACATCATTTAACACCACTATCAATTTCGCCCATTCATACCATACATGTGTGGTATAAAATAGTTGTGGTACCGTTGGTGACATAAAATTGTAAAGTTGCCATGTTATGGAAAAATACGAAAAGACAAACCGATAAACTCAGCCAATCAGATAAACCGATGGAGTCATATTTCATAATCAATCAAAAATCGAGTGAATATAATTTAAAGAAATCCAACAGAATCACTAAATTCGAGTGGAGTATGCAAACGAGGGCGACAAACCTTTATCGATTTTATGGAAATGGGTGATGGTCATCCTGTGTGTAGGCAATCAATAACAACACCGAGGAACAGAAATCTCGCTGGATTTGCATGTGGATAATGGGATTGCAAAACACTCAAATACT
This sequence comes from Cylindroiulus punctatus, assembly GCA_034695085.1. Taxonomy (NCBI): domain Eukaryota; kingdom Metazoa; phylum Arthropoda; class Diplopoda; order Julida; family Julidae; genus Cylindroiulus; species Cylindroiulus punctatus. The sequence goes on from JAQFYZ010002188.1 coordinate 4,006, forward strand.
CAATGAATAACAAACGTTTGTTTTACAAGAATATTGAAACTACGAGCGTAGTTCCAGAATCCAGCCTAGTGGGAGATGCGAGTTGGCAATACATTAAATGGATTTGATGGATTCATGGAAAATGCCTACTCGGATATTTAGACGATGCTGACGAGGATGGGAAAACAATTCAATAGAAAATAGGCCAACAGCATACATTGAATAAGATACAACTGAAACAGTTGAGATCCCCTAAACGTTTGAGATAGTGGATGAACTTATGAAAATGCGAACGTTTAATGAAATTACATCGTGGTACATGTAGCTTCACAAGACATCAACAATTTTGAAAGTATTACTAATACTGGTACTGATACTAGATTATGATGGGATTTTCATATTAGGAACTCATTTCCCATTCGTTATGTGACTACTTTTATATACGAGTTTCAGTGTATCTCATCCCCCATACCAACCAGTGCAAATTCTTCGCAGTTAAAATTATTTTCCGAATAATATAACAGCAATTCTTCGTTTCGTATTCTACTTAGTTATAACAAATATGATGATGTGACAATTGATGAATATCTTTCTTCTTATAAACGTTTAATGTCTCAAAAATAATTGCATTGAAATGTAGATCATGACGTTCCATTAAACAACTGTCTGTTAACTGCTTGGCAAATCATGTTATCTTCTAGCTATTATTCACTCCAGGACGTTTTTCGGCATAAATGTATGCAAATAGAACGCACACCTACCCATTCTGATACCACCAAACCATGATGCGACAAGCAGTTTGCATATTGCATTTCCAGATATAGGCGTTTCGGTTTTTCGCAATGATTGCATCGTAAATAAGTAACATGTGGTCGTTATTTTCTAGCGCCGTTACGTTTTAAACGAATACAGTATCGAGGATTTATAAAAAATTCAGAAAAACCTACCAAAATGCCGCCATTCTTATGCATGGAATTACGTTTTGTTTCGGGTCTTATTCAGGCAAGTGGGTTCGTTCGCATAGCGAATCTTGATGATGAGCTTTTTTTTGGAGGAGAATTTAATGAAAAATTAAGAGAACGAAAAATAAATTGTTATTAGGATACTTGGAATTGGTAATGCTGAAAACCATGTTCAGCCTTCATTATAGTGTTATTTCGTTCATAGCAAGTTAATGGCACCATTGCATTTGCAAACTGTGCCAAAGGAATATGGTTTCATCGAATTGGTTTGCCGTTTGTTGAATATATACGTGAATAAACGTGTCTTCATCATTTTCATAAGGTTGTTTTGCCCGATCCAACAACGCCATGGCCCATGTTCGCCATGTTCGGAATAGTTCAAAATTACCTCTCCTAGCAAGCACACTTTTATAGTGAGTTCAGGAAATTTGTTTATTATTTTTAGGCAAATCGTTAGCTTGCTTTAAACCTGATACGTGTTAAATGCATGCCTATGGTCTCTTTAGAAAAATATTCATGAAAAAGACATGACAACAGAAATAAATTGATAAAAAAATCGCGACTAATATCCGGTCCTAGAATAGGATACCACATCACCGGTCTACAAGTGCATTTATATTCAACAGAATTTAATTTTTCGCCACCAAAACGCTGGTAATCTTATACAACATGTAACACTCTACTGGCGGGTTACAATAGCATTTTCAAACCTATACGGTGTCAACGTTTTCAAATTAGGACAGCCATGAATCCTGCAAAAAATTATTACTCCGCTGAAGCATGCAATGATGGAGATATAAGAAGGAACGTGAGACGTTTAAAAGGGCCATTTCAGGAAGATATTCGCATGCATTTCACTGGAGAGATGAAATTGGTTAAAAAACGCAATCTTCTTATTTCCTGGTAATATTAAACTCTGTCAAAACTCGCATCGTCTACATGATGGGAGCTTGCAGTTTACATGCAATTCCTACGCTTCAAATATGAAAGGTTAAAATTTCGTTTCGCATATGTCATTGTGCATGTTTTTGAATAAACGCTGTTTTCGGATAATGTATTCCTTTAAAACATGAACCACATTCACATCAGGTGGTACCAAGTAAACTTGCAGCCTTGATTCACTTAAGTGAAAATAAAATGCGTAAAAGTTTTGTCTACTCCTGATGGTGATATCCTGCAAAACATCCAGAATCTTCTGTTTCATAATAAGAAGAGCAGTACTGACTTTGGAGGCGTTTGGTCACTAGATACGGCATACTATACATGTATAATATATTGCTTTTTCGCTGACCAATGGCCATGAGGGATTCAAAATGCACTCCGTGCTGTAGTAATCTTAACATGTATAATGTGTATATCCCGTTATGTTTGCAATGGAGTGTCTGATCTGTGCACTTTGGAGATGGGTGGAACTTTGCTGAGTTTGGTTTGAGATTTACCATAAACGTAGAAAACAGGTCACATGGCCATCTCAAGTTAAGCTTGATTGAATTGCTTTATCATGCTTACTGATGTGTCTTGAATCAAACCACCTAAGACCAAAGTGCTGTCACAGCTGTTGCTAGATGTACATGTAAGTGATTCATTTTGGAATAGGACATTTCTTTTCCTAGCGAATTTAGTAACTTAAACAGAAAAAAATATTCTCCTTTACTTTTTGGCGGGTTGATACAACCAAATTGTTAAGTGCCCTAATTTCCTGACTGTTTATCCTTGTTTAAAATGTCCAACATATCGTCATTCAAACTTATTTGTTTTCCATAGGCGCCAGCCTTTTCAAGCTAATCAATTATTAAAGAGCATCCTATGCACTAAATTCAATTCGTTTAGTGAAAATAAAAACAAAGTGTTATAAATTACACTCCAAGCTAAAATAATTCAGTTCCAGTGCACTTTACATAAAATTTAAAGAAATGCTTTAAAGTACTAGTCTAGTGTTGCCCTGTTATAATACTGTAGGTCTGTAGTTATTATACACTGTATAAACCAGACAAAAACGCATGCTAGCTTCCCAAGTAAATTATTCAACGAACCATTTAGAAGCTTTTAAAATAGGGGAAATGGCAAACGTTGAAATGCCAAAGTGACTGTGTCAATCAACTTTAAATTGACTAACGTATAGTGTACATGTGCACTGTATAATCGTGACAATCCCACGCCTAGCAACTATATTTGCAATTCCATCTACAGCATTACAGCTTACTTTGTTTGCAGTCAAGGCCCACAGGTGGAGCAGAAGGAGGGGGTGTCCAAATGAATTACTAAACCGTATGATATATCTATCACTTATCTAGAAATAGCGGAAGTGATCAAACATCTTATTAATAGAATTGTGAGTGTTATGTACTGTATGTGCAATTGTGCTCATTTCCCCCACAATCTTTTAGGCTAATGAATCGAGCAAAATCTATACATGGTGTTCCAGGGTGAAAGATTGCGAAATCAGCTGGCTTCTCAGAGGTTCTCAACTAGGTTGATAAACTACATGTAGTTTGTTTATCCCGTGTGAATTGGGCATACTGTAAAATATTGAAATTTGCATCTTGTTTACATGTCCTACAAAATTTACGGTTTTGTCAACTGAATTTTATTCAGGAAAGTGGACCTAAACGTGAAGAGCAGTGAATTGTATTACCTCGAACGCTACGAAATACGCGTGTGAATCCGTCTTGCATGTTTACATTATGATAAAAGGTGGGGGTGGCACAGAATTGGGTCTAGTTCAGTTTGAAGCCGTATCCCAGCCATGATTAAAGTGTGCGTCAGAATAAAAAAACGAGCTAGGTGTAATTGCATTAATAGCGCAAGTGGAACACCGTTTATTGGCAGGACTGTTATAGATTTGATGAGAAAATTCCCAACGTCCTGGAATATTAGTTTACATTTTTCCCGACGCTTTATTGGGAATAGCAAACAGAATCCCTTCGAAAGCATGGATGCAAACCTGACTGCATGAAAAAAGGCTAATAATGTAGGACGTGAGGCAAGGAGCATGGCAATTTCACCACATAATTAAAGTTGACCACTTTTACGATTTGCCTTGTCTTCTTGTAATATTTCTTGCGTTCGTGGGACTTAGAGAATACAATGTTAGTGCAATGTCTGAGCGCTTATTGAAACTATCTTATTACATGTACTATGTTGCTCAATGGGTGACTGATCGAAGCAAACTTTTATATAAACTGATCTGGCATTATGTCAGAATAATGATCAAATAGACATGTGCAGAATATTTCCATTTAAATATCAATGCACAACATTGTCATAAACAATGTCAGTATATCATGGCAATATATGTACACTTTGGAACAGTACCACGATTCGGATTTAATTCTCCCCAAAGCCTTTTACAAGGTGCAATCTTAGAAATCCATACCGCTGATAAAAATGACTGAACTGTTGATGCAAATCTTCATTAGGTTAAATTACGAGAAGACGATTTTAAGCAGATGCATATTAACGAGAATCGTTTGTTTCAATTATCGGTACCAAGTAATTGAAACCATGTAAAAGACTATGTAAATGTAAGAGGCTTCACTAAAATATAGACTAGTTGATATAACGATAGAATTATTAATGATATTTTTAAGATCAGCGCGTGTGATCTTCAATTTCAGCATGATAAATTCTAAAAATGGTGAGTCATTTGCAAATTATCTTGATTGAGAACCGGATGCAAACTGTAGGTTACTTATTTTTACTGACATTTTATGTGTGGGAAGATTTCCTATTAAGTTGGAAAACACGGAAATATATAAACGCGGAAAAACACGGTCCAAATATAGCAAACACTTTAGTAACAAAGAATCCATATCAGAATGAAAAGAATTGGGTCACTGCTGTTTGTTGTTGCATTCGCCATTTTCAAGAATAAGCTCAAAGGTTGCTGAAGTAAGCTTTCAAGAAATGCCATTAATATTAGCTGTACCTTGCTTGACAAATAACAATAGAGGGAGTTAAAAACAAATGAGAAACTGATGGTCTCTAGGAATACCAGAGCACCTTGAGAACACGTAACCATGCAGCCACATTAGTCTGCCACGTGATCAATGTACCTTACTTGTATCTTTTCGACAGCAGCTAACATTTTGCCAATGTTATATAATTTATTGTCATCATTTGAATGATCTTGGTACATGTCGTACACGTTCTTTTCAACATAGTCAAGTTTAGAAAAACTAGTCATTGTTGTATTTCATTTTACTAGACTGGTATAATTGAAATACAGTATAAATAGTTTGAATGCAATTGGAGCACACATAATTCGAAGTATATCCGAATGGTGAACCCAATAGAAACATCTGGCACTGCCATGTCCTACTTGCTGTACTATTTCATCGCCATATTCAACATTCGAGTGTAATTTCATTTAAATTCAATGTGATAGAGTGCCTCGCTTTGAATATTAGCATCATTAACTTTATGTTGTAAATCGAGATGAAAACCATTGGAAACTCAGAGAAGCGTTGCCTTTTTACTGCACTACATCGCATTTCCTTGGTCTTGAACTATATAGACATGCATACAACCACTTAATAACAACTATGCTGAATATTTCATATTGTGTAATAATTAACTAGTAGTATTTCAGTTTCCTCTTTCTTGCCTTTCCCCCCTTTCCAACTACATATAATCTTATTTCGTCCATGATTAAATAAAAAATATTATATGCTTTACATAAAGCCCTGCTCAAAATTGGCGCAAAATACGAGGGTTAGATCGTAAATAGTGGCAACTTCCGTAGAATCACAGTGAGATGCAATGAGATGCCGAATGTTAGGTTGACTACTCAACAGAGGTCATGGTGAAAGACGAGTTGTATCTGCCCACTGGTCTAATTTCAGTGCAAATGTGTGACGAAATGCAACATGAATGACATGGTCTTGCAATACTCATCTTGTGCACTTTGTCGTCGCTCATTCAAAGCCTTTTGCTATTGTCTGAGATACTCCGATGACAATGTCATGCAAAACAAAGCTCCGACACTTACAATTTTTAAAAAACACTAAACTTAAAATGCAATTCCATTATATTGGCTGCTTTAACACTGCCAAACACTAGTACATGCATATGTACAGCCAAATGAGCCGTTCGTTATTTTTGTTGTAATAAAAACAAACGAAAGTCAGAAAGCAAGTTTCATTGAAACTCCAGACGTCTGGATGTCACCAGTTATTTGTTCGTGATGAAATTAGTGTAAACCCGTTTTGTCATTCACACAATTTGAGCTGGGGACATTTTCTTTTGATAATAACATCATAGCATGAGAAGGTTATTAACTTGACCTTGTCGATATTAGTCCACGTTTCTGTTCTCGTCGTTAATACGTCGAGCACTAGCCCCTGGAAACAATCGGCTATCACGATCTGTTTTTGCGTCCAGTTTTACGGATGACTGTAGCTGTCATGACAAGACTGGCGGACAGCACAAAGTACGATTTCATCGCATTTGTGTTTGAGACGCAATCTCAGTGCTCCACTCCGAAACCTCATTGAAACTCGATCTACCGTGCTGGCACTGTAAACACAAATATTCATGCTGTCAAACCCACAATGCTTTTTTTCTCCGCTTTCACATTATTTCGAAATGACCAGACCTCTTTCAGCGCCCACGACAATGGCCACGGGTCAACATTAGAATCGGCAGAGGTACCTAGCAGTGATTGGTGGAGATCTTATCGAAATTCCTTCGGACAGATTTATGCCAGCCTCTTTGTTTACCACATGCAAGAGAATGCCAAGTGTGTGTTTTTGTCTAATGGCGCCAGAATGGATGTTTTCGGTTAAGCCATCAGCAGACAGTGTCACTATCCGCGTACAGAACATGCGCTAGGTGTCCATGACGAGAGTGCATCTTCCGACTCGAATTTATTCGCTGACAAGAAAAATCCATTCGCTCAGACGGGCCAACAGAAACCGAACCAAAACAAACAAAAAAAACAAATTGAAACATTAACCGAGGCTTCGTGTACAGAGACTGGCGAAGCGCAAAAGCTTCTGATCGATTCTGTGATCACATCCAACGGAACATGGTCAGAGGGTCAGACGAAATATTTCAAACTCCGGAAATTCATTTCCTAAAGATCCTAAAGAAAAATACGTACTTGATATTAAATTGAGATAGAGACAAGCAGAAACTCGCAAGAACGATAAGTTCAAATTAAAATGTGCAGTATATAAGTTACCTAACTACACAGCAACTGTCTTGCTCGTATCTCCATCAAATAATGGGAAATTGTCCACGGAGGAGTTGAGTGCATCACGGGTCACTACGAACGATTTTCAAGAAATGGAATGCGAGTGGCCTTCAGGGAATCATAAACAATGTTGCCAAATCATGCCATTTTAGCACGAATAAGGGTAGGTCTTCGAGACTGATTCCCATGATGGGACTGCACGAAATGCTCTACGTTTACGTTTCAGTATGCACTGGAGACAGAAGTCCTAGTTTTGAAGAATATTCATGGCTTTAATCTGATCCATAACTTCAATGTATCCATTAGACTCCATAACTCATGCTTCTAATGTGCTGACGTGGTTAGTTTTTCAATGACTATCCAAAAATGATAAGGAGTAATTCACATATGAACAAAAGAAATTTACTTGGTATACAAGAATGACACCAGTACTAGTTGTCGCAATTTCCTTTTATGTTTATTAAGTTTTAGTTTTTTGCTTTTTTATTGATTTGTGTCTTTTTTCTGTTTTTGTGAGATTAACCTAACCTAACTTACATGTAACCTAAACTTAACGAACCAAAAAATTCATTTCTTTCTTAAGCCTCCTAAACGCCAGGCAATCACTGCCAACCTACGAGCTGTTAGGAGGAGTCAACTTCTGACCCCAAATAATGTACAACAGCGCCTTTACTGCTCTTCGGCTTCAAATTCAGACCAAATTACAGTATTAAAATCTCTTAATTTGTTGAATATTAAGTGCTTGAATTTCATTTTTCGTTATGAATTTCCATTTACTATTATTCAAGAAAAACATTTAGTTTTCAATTATCGTTTGTCCCGTCGTCGTCCGGACAACAAAATACTATCAAGAATCAATAGAAATCCAAAAGACGCCTTGCTTATCTAAGTTTGTGAAACCATTGTCCGAAAGAGATGCCATGCACTCTAATCAGGTTGACACAGCAAATATAGCCATTTTCTTTTTTTTTCTGAGAGGGCGTAATGCAGAAGAAGTTATCCATCGTAATGGGACCTCCATTACCAACACGTGCGTTGAAGCCCATTACATTTAATGTGGAAATAAATACACACTACACAACAAGGGTTAAATGAATTCGTCCTGCCCATATCCATTATTGTATACTACAATATCCTCAAAGATCCTTAACTTAAATGTACAAGCCAAGTCGTATAGAAAGCTTTTTTAAGAAATCAAAATGTGTCATACGATATACAATTAAACGTATAGAATAGTACGAACCATTCTTGTTAAAAAGCACGTACCGGCTAAGCATAATCGTTTTAATCTACTTTTCTTTGGTATACATGTAAATGCTTAGCTTTAAAAGGAACACTACTGTAAATGGTATGGTGCATGTACAACGTAAACAATGTAAATTAGTACCCTAAACAAGCAGCCATTAAACGCATATGGTGTGGTCTAAACTGCATTAGAGACTCCAAAGACACTGTCCGAGAGCAACTTGGTCGAACATCAATGTTATCCAAGATACAGGAAACTTTCAAGGATTTCTAACAAAGACTAGAAAGTTTCTACAAAGACGGAAGAATGAAATAAATTCAAAACTTCCCCACAGAACTATATATCGAAAGGTGTCGTGCATAATTTCAGAAAATGCCATTTCGCCAAAGATATTTATGGTGGGTTAAGGATTTTCGCGTAGGCTTTTTAAAGTGTCAGGCGCAACCATGGAGCTTGGACCTAAACTCCAATATATATTCCCTCCATCCATTCGAAAAGGCCAAAAAAACCTCTTTAAATCGCTCTCTGATGGATTGCCTTTCCACCTTGGGTCATCTTCCAGGTTCAATTCAACAAAATACTCTCCTTGCAGCATAAAATTGTGTCTGAAAGCTTATTGGAAATCCTTAAAATGCATTAGTTTGTCAGCTTACGCTGCTTGGGCCACTAAGTCAATCAAATCCTGACTTATTTTTCGACTATATTTTAAATTTATAATGATCCAAAGATTACGCTGCAGTTGGTATACGCAACCGTAGTTTAGTGCTTGATACCTCCAATAAGTTAATTTACAAATTGTGAGACAACGATGTGGGAACACGAATGGGGAACTTTGATGAAATTGTTTTCGTAGACAGATATATAGACAGACAGTGAACGATTGGAGTACATGTCGGTACAGTGTTACAGGGAGAAAACGTATAGTTCCTGTATATGAAATCGAAATGAACTTAGTTTCAATAAATTCAATCTTCGTTGTTTGTTATTTTCCGTAGGACGTCATTCTAGGTCGTAAAACGTAAGATTGGGGATGTTTTCTGTTTTACTAACGCCAACCCAAGATGGTAAACGTTTGACCTAGCCTTCAGCTCTCCATTAGTAATTTAATAAATGAATTCTTTAAGAATATTTAACGACAGCCACGACCATAGAGACCGCATGTAGGTCGTTTTATACAGAAGAAATTGTAATAGTTTGAATAAGAGAAGAAATGAGGGAGGAAGACCATGACCGACATTCAAAGCATACAGTAGCTTCAGTGCAACTCGTCTGGTATTTGTTCGGTTATATTTCATTATATGAACATTGCAAAGTTATCCAAAGCATTCCACGCAATAATGGTAGGAATAAAATATAAACGGTTTAGCTGTGTCTAACTTGAGATCTACCATGAGTACGATGCCCTAATAAGTCTGCAATTCACGAACTATTTATAGTGCAGTGTACATGTATATACTGTAGTAAATAGTCAATCATATTATATCGTAGTTGTGAGCACTTATTGGCATACCATGCCAACATACGCACAACTCTGGCCGAGCAGAATAACAAAGTCAAGAGATGCGTGGGCGATATACAATTGTAGCTACACTTAGCCCAGGTAATTGTGTAAACATCGATTCAAATATTTATTTAAAAATCAAGTTAGTTTGAGACACGATAACTTTACGGATAAATGAAATATAACGATTAGCAATATGTTTGTGTAATGAACGGTATCAATTTTTGATTTCAGGAACATGGCAACATCTTGTTCATAAGCTGCGTCAGAATAAAATTTGACCAATCAAAATCCATTCTGGTTCGTTGTTTTGTTGCAAGTAGAATTTATGCCCAAATCGAATTTATCTGGTTTGTAAAATGGGATTAGGGCTGCCTACGTTCGACTAACGATTTTAAGTACATTATTTTAAATACATATCAAAGCATGCAGGGACATTTTTAAGGCTCATGTCAGTCTTACATGTACATGACAGTACATGCTTCTTGAAAAAAGAAAAATCTTTAAATGCAGGCTTATATTTGAAGCTAAGATTATCATGTATACATCATGTGTACATGTGCTCGAGCAGATCTATGCGATAGATATTAAATTATGATTCATATTTTCTGAAAACCTAAATCTCCATGTCTTCGAGTAGGTTTGCCAATTAATGTACAGGTATAATGAAATGGACCGACCAGTGTCGTAACTGCGAATCTGTTCTGAGGTTGATCTGAACATTCTGGGGGTGATTTGAAGACATAAGTATCTTCTATATTTGTCCTTTATATTTATTCTAATTTTTCTTACATGTATTCTATATTATGTTATTGTGTTCTTTATTCCACTGAAATCTGATTTTGAGATTGAATTTGGTGTTGAATCCTCCCTTCTGGGAGGGGGAAAGATTCCTATCCCCCCCCCCCATAGTTACGCCACTGGGACCGACAATAGTTCGCATACCACTCCCAAGAATCCCAACATATATTCATATTTCCAAATCTCGATTTGAATTTCAGAGCCACATTAACATGTGGGTAATGCGAATTTAAGAGATGAATTAGTTCGTTGAGCTTCCAAATTTGAAGTACAGTACTTCCAAATGCATTTCTTATATGGATGTTCCAAATTAATTAATTATGAACTTGTAAGCGTTGAATTAAGAACGTTTGTATAAACAAAACGGTATGTTAAAATAATTATTTCACTTCAATGATGCCTACTAAATAGCGCAAAAAGCGCACAAAAAGACCTCGCCTTCAAATTTGGACAATATACTGAATACTATGCATGATCATGTGCAATGATGTAAGTAATACATGAGTAATAGAACAGATTCAACGCATTTTTACGAAAATCTACATGTATAGACGCAAGCTCAACGATATGGAGGAGGCTGAACTCCTGATAGTGGCTCATTTGCAAAGATGACTTCCATTTTGTGTACATAAGAACTTCAAAACGCTCCACTGCATTGGTAGAAGCTTACAAATTCATTTTTAATTTCAGCTTACATTGCGATTAACATATAGATTGCGCTGATAAGTTTACCTTTATCTTTCTTAGACACTGTCTTAGAGCGAAAAGAAGAATTTTACACGTATTTTATGCCTTTCCGCGAATAAGTTGTTTTCTTATTCATAAATAAAATTGGATATTCAGCCCTCTTTCTAGTACGTCGTTTCTTTATGCTTCATGTAACCAAAAGATGCTCATTTATTGCAATGTTTACCAACGAAACAGACGTCGAAATAGGATTTGCTCAAAATTGTGTATACGCTGGTTTTGCCCTACTCTCATTAGTGTACTGCAGTTGAAGATGGGCGCCACCATAATGGTTGCCATTTACTGCAATTCATTGACGATCGAAGAAGCCGAATAACGAAGGCTAGACTATTTTGTTGCAATTCTAGTATTTATTTTTGGGCGCAAGCCACTTTTTAATAGATCAGGGCCACCTCTAGATAGATAGTCAATTTGTTAGGACTAATGCGTTTATCACTTTTTACGAACATTTATAGCAAATTAACGTTGGCCAACTATACAAGTCACCTAAAGACACAGATGTTGCTAAACTCTTACTTTTCAAAGCTTTTTTGCAGTATGGCTGATGTCAGAAACCCACAATTAGCGTTATCATGATGATCGAAAGCGTGTTTCTTACTTTAAATAAATCTCGCACTGATGGACAAACGATAAAATTTACAAATAACGTGGTCAATAATTAGATATATTGATCTGCAATCCTTATACATCATGCTATTATATTGACCTATATAGTTAAGTGAATATGGTTTTGAAACCCATTGTGACGTCATGTGGGCGGCATTACTTATGGATAAGATCTATGTTCATCTCATGACAAGAACAACATTTGCCAAATATATGTTTGCCAATTTAGTGTTTGCGTGTGCTGCATTTTTTGTCCATTTATCCATTTTTGTTTCTAGCCATTCTGGTGGAGAGAAAACTGTTGCAAGTCATTCACAATGTTTTTAATTTGGCGTATAACATTGTTGTGGAAACTAATGCATAATGCCATAATTGAAAAAGCAAAAAAGAAAATCACGGCTACTTGCATATGATAGTGTGCAAGCTTTAAAATACAACATCAGCTCGAATTATAGTGGAATGTTATAACGAGCCTCCAATATAATTACAACCAAAACCAATTTTGAACTCTGTTGTGGCCTGCGATAGGCCTGCAAATACACTGACAGAAAAAATATACCCTCAGATCAAAAAGGAATTTTGTTATACATCGTCATATTAAAAAGCTTGCAAATTTGAGATATATCATACAAAAATTACTTTCTCATAACTACCGCTATTTTCAGACCCCCTCGCTGAGCTGACAAAGATTGGATCAGAAATGAATGTCAGCGCTTAAAAGTAATAAAGATTAGAAAAATGATGAGCCGTAGAAGAAATGTCTCAAAACTGGATCACAACGGATGGATTTTTACCCAAGGCTTTTCGTCAACAATCCTTCACCTCCATCATTAATCTTCTGCATATGGCCAATGAACCTAATCCCTTCCCCTAAGATGATGACAATACTTGATGTGTACGTCCCTAAACGAGATAAGACATGCTCAAAATAACCGAACAACATGCAAATGTATGCAGGGTTATGGCTAATTGTTGTACTGTCTATATTGAATTTGATAGCGACAAACGCAAAATTCTATCAGTTTTGCAAAATCGTTAAAGCATACAGTGTACGATACGAATCAAGCTTTCATTCGATGATTTTGATAAGTCTCGTAGGCTGAATTACAAGCCAGGAATTCGTGAAAGTTGCAAGTAGTTGAAGTAACTGAAGCGCCTTTGAAAGCAGCCTTCCAGATAACCGCTGAATGGCACATATGCGCTCGTTTTACTCACACCACCAAACATTGGCGCCACCAGTTACGAAGAAAATTATCTTTTCAGATTTGGTGATTTTTGATGTACGTTATCATGATAATGTTTTTATCATAATTAGCACTGAAGCATAATAAGTTAGTTCACTTTTAAGAACGTTCACTGATGCATTCAGTAATTTCTGTTCAACATTCCTGTCTTCTTTCAATAAATTCTGCCGATCAACATAATGTTGTAGAAAAATAGCCTGGCGCCAAATTCAACAAACATATGCCAACCTAGTGGCGCATCTCCATCGAATAATACGTCTCGTATTACAAACGTTTATAAGGTTTTCCATTTAGAATCACTGATGACTGTTACAGCACAATTAAGTAACAGCTAGTAACCCTGGCATGAAATAATTTGCAATTATCGCAATTACAGTGCACAAAAACAAACCACAACCCTCACTTCTGATACAACGATGCTCTATGGCAAAACGATTTACAGACATGTTTTTTCAAGTAAATTGGATTTTTTGAGTGGAATGTCATCGCCAATCTACCAAAAACAAAGGGTGCCTGATAAGACCTGAAAAACAACCGTTGGATTTTATTCATACATTTCATTCACAGAAAGTGCCAACAGACGTGCAGTTTTCGCCACAGAAAATACATCCACATATGCAGCCAGCATAGTGAAATCTTCAAGATATACACTTGTACACGTACTGTCATCATGTAACCAAATCGCCAGTGTTAATCGCTGTAGAGAGTACGGCCTGCGAATAACTATGTAGGCGATTTTATAGTGTGGAAATCTGTTTGAATTCAATCAAGATATAACATGATGATAAACTGCCACAGAAAACACATGAAAAAACCTTCATGAAAATGAGGGAAAGACATTACCATCATGGTGTTATGCACCTGTACATTCACCATAACCGAAAATAAGGCAGTTCAGTTTTTGTTAGTTCAAGCAATAAAACTAATACTACATTTTTTACTGCATCTTGCTGTGCATGCATTGACCAATGCTAAATCAATAGTACCCATCTTTGCAGTGGCTGGGAGTATCGTAATGATAGAATAAATTACGCAGCCAAGTAAACTGA
>JAQFYZ010002189.1:0-18313 GCA_034695085.1 Cylindroiulus punctatus
TATGCAATATTTTTGTCATGTACTAAAGTATGTAACGGTTTAATAAATAGAAAATCCAGGGCTTTTGTTAGTGAAACTTTGTATCGCGATGACATGGATTTTATAGACTAAAATATGGAATCTAAAAGCAACGTCTGGCTCCTATTTTGATTAAGCATACCCTATAAGAAATCGAAGACTATTCGTATTTCTAAAACCCACATCAACATGCAGTGCCCAAGTCACGTTGGGCTCATAAATACAACTTTTTTCCGAAGTAAGAATTAATACGCAAGATGCCCAAATTATATGTAGAGCAAAAAGCGGAATTACGTCATAAATATGCTAATGCAAAGAAACCGGTGGATTTCAGCCCAGCAGAAGGGCTCCATTAATTATGGATTTTTAATTTGACGGGCAAAATAATTAAACAGCAGACTTTGTCAAAATCGGTTCCCCAACGTCACATTTCGTGGAATCTAGTTTGGACCAGCCTGATAAAATGCATCGGTATGCAGCTATTTTAACTTACTGGATAGACAGTATTGGGTGCTTTTAAAAGCTTCTGGTAATACCGTATAAACCAGGCTATGGAAAGCGTTTTAAAGAAATGAATTAGCATAGACGGGCTCGTACATCAGAAGCGATGATTGTAAAAATCCCAAGATGTAAATGCTAGGGGGGAAAATTTACGAACAATAAAACCTTAAAGCCACCAAGAAAAAACCTCGAAATGTCATGCTTACAAACGTTAAACTGGTTCCAAGAAACTGAAGGTACTTCGACGATGTTACGATTAAGCCGACATACAGGGTTTGCCAAGAGGACACTCATATCTAAGTTGAGAAAGTAATAAAATTGGCGGAGGCTAGACACAGACGAAAGCTTGCTTTTTATACTGTCGTGAATGAAACTACGATGAATAGTGCTGCATTCGCAATCCCAAAACATTAACATATTCAAAGGACATCATTTCTGTAGGAATTTCATGCATAGCATTCTTGCTCGTATTTGAATATCAGGCAGGCAAGAGTCTTGCGAGCTACATTTGGACTGGCATGTTGTGGGATTTTATTTGATTAAAATATATCATAATTCAATATGACTGTACTACTATATTATTATTCAATATGGCTGTATACTACAGATTGTGCCCTGCTCCGCCATGGACGCTTTGAAAAATTGGGGTTCTCCAAATAAGATAGCAGTGATTGCCTGGGGAAAGTATTGCAGTCCCTTTAACTGCAATGTTAGCTTTTCGAGAGTTATTTTTGAGTAAATAACGAGGAGAATAAAAAAGAAACATTCTGTTCTGTGTACAGCAAGCATATATAGAACGCACAACATATAATGTCATTAATTATTGCAAGCTTTTTTGTTTCAAAATTTTGCAATTCGTTGCATGGTGTCAGTACATAACTAGCCTCCAGCAATGGCTGCAAATCCAAATTTGTCAACAAGAAACGCTCATAATAAATTAGAGTAATGAGTTCATTTTCTAATTGATGTATACTTTTCTTTTGCTTATTATTTAGCCCCCGAAGAATTAGCATGAGGCGCAATGTCTTCCCTTTAAGGTTAGTTTCGGCAATAAAAACAGACGAAAATGAAATCGTGTAATTATTTTGTGCACATCTGCGGCAGGGTATAATCTGCATCTTTACTTTTTGTTACATCTGTTCATTTCCATCTAGTAAAAAAAAAATTCACTCATTGGCTTTCGGGGCAACAAGCCTATCAGCGCGTTACTATGGAAATGACATGTTATTTTTAAAAAAAAATAAACCCACGTGCATTGTTCAGTCTTGGTTTTGAATAACCTTTCTCCGATTTAGATTAAACTGCATCAAAAGCTAAGATCCCAGAAAACCGTCATTTCCGGCTACGAAGAAATGGATTGATTTAGATTTTGCAAATGGTAGTCATGGTTCTATATTCACAAGCATTCCGAGAAGCATCTCACAGCAACAAGTACAGTTGGCAATTACAACTTAATACGTGTATATGTGTTAATGCCACAAATGATAAATACGCATCATCGTAGTGTTTCTTGACTAACTTCTCCATGGGAATGAAGTCTCGCATGTCATATGAAAACATCAAATGTTCGTCAAAATATAATGTGGAAACTTATTCATGATAATCGTGTACTAATAACTTGATTAAAAGAAAATACCATTCCGCAAACCTTATAACATGTATCCGAGTCCAATTTCTATTATTAATACAGCCACTACTATATGTAAGCAGCGCAAAATAATTAATCTGGATTCCAATTTTTCGAATTGCAATACTGCACATCCTCTTTAATCGCCTCCGTTGTATATATTTGAGAGAAGAAGATGTGCTATCTGTCGTGTTTTATCCTTTTTTTTTGTGTCCAATCCAACCAGACAAGTGCTGCCCCTTGAATATGGCAATCATTATGTACAGCATTGTAAGCATGGTTTGCCATAATTCAGACGCTGTCCAGGCTGTGCCCCTGCACACCAAACCTAACAAAAATGTATATACAGGTATAATAAGATGTGAAAGATGATTCAAAAACAAGCATGTTTTGCCAATAAACCCAATTCGGCATTGATATCGTGTCACCCATGTAGGATACATATGCACACGGCCATCATAATTGACCCCTTGTGGAAATTATCTTTGAGTAGAAATATATATCTTCAGCTGGTATGACTGACAAGAAGAGGCAATCATTTAATCCAAATTGCCCTCACTTGCATACATCATCAGATATTGTAAGGAAACATTTTCATTCGCCCTGATTTTGTGGGTCCTAAGGTTATGGTCAAATTTTCATTTGGATTGTGGGAAATAATAACACGTGCACCCATCCTATACATTACTAAACACTACTAATTCTTCTTGTGGGTCCATCAGCTGTAACAGATTTATTGCCTGCGTATGGAGGCAATTTTTACCATCATGAACATGTGCAGGTTGTAGTCCTTCCCTCCAGTTTACATGCGGCCATGGGTTATTGGTAAAACATGATTATTTTGGCATGTTATGGAATGTTCACGATTGGAGCAGAAACTAAGTAAACATGGTTTCTAACACAGCATAGCACGACGAGAAATGAATTAATGCGAGAAGACAAATCGCAGAACTACAGGCACCATAAGACAAGCATGAAACTTGCATAGGTTCTCGTTGAAAAGGTGCCCCTGGCAAATCCCTATTTTGGCAAGGCTCTTGCATGACGGCCATTTTCAATATGTAGTGAGGGTTTAGTTACACCGCTGGGAGTCATTGGGGAGCAGCGAGAAAAAACTGCTTCATTCAACCGTGCTTGCAACGCCAATGCATCCCCTTGGAAATTCATGTAGGGTATATGGAGCTAATCATGTGGAAGCGAACTTGGTTTTCAGATCCCAACATTGAGATGCAGTGGCCATTCACACTGGACTGCACATTTGAACCCCAGATACACGTGTAAAGCCAGTCATTCAAGCAGGCCATTTCACGGAGAAACCATTTCGCCCTAGGTCTGCATTTCCGTGTGCATAGAGAAGAGACTGGAGGACGACTAATGTAGCAAACTATTTGAATAAAAAACATTGATTAAACTGAACTTTTGACTTTTTACGACAGCGTTGTAAGAACGGGCAGGGCATACGACGAGCGACCTATGAAAGCATTGGAGAAAATTGATTTCCAAAAAATTTAATAGTTTTTTGATCAACGATATTTTTTCCAGGTCACACAGAGCATCAGTCGTGATATGGGCCATAATAGTTGAAATTAATTTATTTTCATGGTCATGATTTATCATCGCACACGTGTATATTGAAAAGGGGGTGTTCAAGTGTTACGATTGGTTGTTACGCACTCGCAAGTAATGCTTCAACGCAAGTAATGCAAATTAACATCTGTAGTGACCTGGTTTAACGGAGTTTGAATGTTCACAGAGGAAATATGTTGTTTATGTATGGCTATTTTCATTACGTTTACATTCAAGCTTTTAATTTAACTCAAATTACGCTCACTTGTTGTGCTTTATTCGAGTTTTCTAAACCAATATACAGCATAATTTCCTCCAGACAATGGCAATTGTGCTGATTGATCAGACTTTGAACAGCTTACTAATCCATCTTTTAAATACTGTAAGCTTATAAACAATAATACAGCAAAATTTGAGAGATAAAAGTTATTAGATTTGCAAATGTCCCACAACCATTTTCTTCACTTAAATTCCGAATAATAAAGGACATTTCATGCTGTTCCGTCATTTCCCTACATTGCAAAAGACCTTGAGCAATTCGTCAAATCGTTCACCTCATTAAAACCAAATGTATGGGATTCTTAGACGAAATGTTAGCCGGTTGGCATGGTTACTCTCGCAATTAAGGACTCGGGAGATGTGATTGATCCATTATTTAAAGAGTCCCAAGACGGTTATCCACTGACATCAATTAGACGAAAAATAAGGCAATAAGAGGATAACTTCTGCTCTTCTAATCTGAAACGGCCCTTAAGGCCTTCCTGGGCGCCATTAAATGGTCAAATCCAGGCTCAATTACAAGCAAAGAAATTTATGCCGTCTGATTTAACATCGCAAGAACATCGCCTTGCAAACGTTTTATGTGCACAGTAATTAAATGCGGAATAAATTAATTGAAATGCTGACGTTATGCATATGCACAACCATGAGACCCACATCTGTGTAAACAACTCGCTGGATAATGAGGCCAAAGAGAAACCTGCTCAGATTAAGTAAATATTACAGTTCTTGTTTTGGCATTAATGAATTTGAGCGTTAAGCTCCACTTCTTATGCAGGGAAACATTTGATGCACCTCGCCATGTGTTTATTAGGAAACAATAGAGATAGCAAATGTATGCGATGACCTGGATGGCCATTCGAATTTGGTTTCTCACTGCTCCCAAACCATTCTAAAATAAATTAAATTGCAAATGGTCTTATGATATATCGAAACTTGTCAAGTGGGCTGCATGAAAGTATAAGTTTCAGTCAAATGATTTTGTGGAATTTATTTGCTTAATCGTCTTGGTGAATTGGTCCCAAAAAGTGCACCACATACAGAACCACCACAGAAATACCAGTGCACCTGTGTAATTCAATTTTGGAAATACGAGCTCAGCAAGAAGTCGTGCATGTATTTTCAGAAAATCCGAAATTAAGTTTGTGGATTGGTATTTTCAGAAAATCCGAAACTAAGTTAGTGGATTTGTATTTTCAGAAAATCCGAAACTAAGTTTGTGGAATTTATTTGCTTAATCGTCTTGGTGAATTAGTCCCAAAAGGTGCACCACATACAGAAAGAAGAAATTTGTTCATTCAAAACAAGTTAAACACTTTTGAAATACCAGTGCACCTGTGTAATTCAATTTTGGAAATACGAGCTCAGCAAGAAGTCATGCATGTATTTTCAGAAAATCCGAAACTAAGTTTGTTAGGGAAAAAGTTAAACATTGAGAGTACATTACCGATTCGCAAATACGATCGGACCCTTAAGCTTTAAAAAAATCGGGAGATACAGAAATGATAGGATGTTTTGTTTATTCCGTTCCAGATTGCAAAACGTGCGTCTATAAAACTCCGCCATAAATGTATTCCGAAAAAGTACGTAACACAATCCATACCTTAATGTTTGTTTGTCATCCTCTGTTGGAGAGCCCCATAAGGCCGCATATGTAGTCTAAATTTAAATTGCATTTTTGCCATAAAATGTCTCTATGGAAAACTATATGTACAGATTTTAAATTGTTTGTCTAACGTCTGTTTTTACAACGTCAGGTCTATGTGGGTTCATTATGGCAAAGATTTGGTATCCACTTTTTGATAATCCCACCATCTTATGGGTGACAGCTGTCACATCTTCATTGACGATTTAGGAAACCCCAATTGATTTCTCAACCATTTCGTGATCACAAGATGCTCTATTGAGCGGCGAAAACAAATGTACAAATAAGCCAGTAGAAAATCACAACTGAAAAAGACAATCACAATCTTCAAGAGACAAATTGATGGATCCCGCGCCAATGCCAATTTGTTAGTTCGAGGCTTGGAGAAGATCAATTTATTTACAAGAAAGCCAGACAACAAAATATTATCTTGAAAGTGACGAAAAAGCTCGAATTTGGAGGACGATACGTAGCAATCCGTTAATAGAACACCAAATGTGATGTTTACTTTACAGTCGTTTTCCATACAAATGTTCTTTGGAAAAAAGCACATAGCAACCATCTTTCATGCATGCAAAAACAATTTTTAAGCTTTGCTAAAGCAAACACCTTTTTATCATTCTAGACCTTGAAGAAAAAACATGCCCAAATTTAACTAAGCTATTTCTGTTCATGTAAAGCCATATACTGTGTACATCTGTGATCACTGTACGTGAGATGCAATTTGCTAGCAAAAATAACAACTTAATATGCTTGCTAGAGTTAACCGACTTACATCAAACTTCCTTACACCAAGTAAAGGATGAGAGTTTACATTACTTGACTCAAAGTTTCACTTGGAGATGACATTTAAAAAAACCATAAACGCTTATTTTCTTCATACAAAGCAGCACTGATCTTAAGGGTGTTGTATATACAAGTTTGTTAACGCACATTATCACATTTACATTGTATATGTATGCATAATTTCGGTTTCTTTTCGTTTAAAATAAATCTCACA
This sequence comes from Cylindroiulus punctatus, assembly GCA_034695085.1. Taxonomy (NCBI): domain Eukaryota; kingdom Metazoa; phylum Arthropoda; class Diplopoda; order Julida; family Julidae; genus Cylindroiulus; species Cylindroiulus punctatus. The sequence continues at coordinate 6,637 of JAQFYZ010002189.1, forward strand.
ATTAATGCAGATTTTTGAAATCATAGATCATGTTCAATTTAAAGATTCTAACAACTGAACCTATAGGTGGCTATCCTATATTTGTCGTCCAGCCAGAGTTACAGTACATGCATACACACTATATATATGGTAACATTGCAAAAATGCAACATAAAATGTGTGTCAATAAAGATTTTACACCAACCAGTAGTATATACCGATATACATGTACCCTGCATCATGTGTATGTTGCAATTGTAATTATCTTTCAAGGTGTCATTGGCAGTAGCAACCAAGTGTGTTTAAACTGTTTACATGTCGTTTGCAGCGATTAACTGGCTTAGTACGCGGTGCCTTAACATGTAATCAGGCCACTTCTTGCCGATTCTCAAATGAAATATGCCCAAAGTCAAATGGGATAAAGTAAAACAGATTAAAGCGTCTTAAACTTAGATTAGGATCAATGTGACTAAGGTTAGATTAAGTTATCATGAAGTCTGCATATATTCAGCCAACTGTGCATCGCTGAACCGAGTATTACCACATGCTGAAAAATGTTGTTAGGAAATTAATTATCAAGGAAAATATTTTATGGAAAGCATAATTCTTCTGTAAAGTTCATTACCAAGATCATTTAATCCAACGGTACATCTTCGTGTATTCGTCTTCAACGAGCTTAAGACTGGGTTCAATGTTTCGTTTATATTTAGCCACAGCAGCAAGCCCAGGATTTCCTTGTCTATCATGTGCCACCCACTACACCTTGAAACGAAAGAGTCAAAGCGCCAAAAATTGGCTGAGATTGACACGTTACATGACACAGGGTGGCACACGAAAAACCGCCAGTTAATATGCATAAGATTCTGGCTTTCCAATATTGAAATCATACGGCAAAGCTGAAATAACCCTCGCGCAGTATGCCTGGGAAAAATGCAATTTGCATTTTACTCCTATCATAAAAGTGCACTTAAGAACCATTTGGATTCAGTTCAAGCGCTCGCTTAAATAATCTTGTTAGACTTTATAGTAATGCACGCAGATATTTTTTGCAGGTATTGTTTTTACCTCAGACGCTGCAGTTAGCCAGGCTTGTGGAAGAACTGAGCAATTCGTCTGGCTTTCCAGCCTTTATATTTCGGATCGGGGGTAGCAATAAACTCGAAATTCCGCTTTTTATAGGTGAATCAATTTCAGCGATAACTTTAACCGGTGAAATGGATTAGGCACACCATTTTTCAGAGGTCCCTCGCCATCTGTACCCCATGAGCAGGGATTTCCAAAAGTATATTTCGACGATTTTCAAGAATGAAAGCAATGATTTTCGCACTTTTTACTGGTCGTCAATTGGCGAATGTCATATCAGAGTGTTAGCTTGGCAATATAACTATTACGCCGACGCTTCATGGCTGTCATAATTTCACTACGACCAAAACTTATGAAATGGCAAGCAGTTGATGAAAGTAGTCTAGGACTGGTCTAGGTGCATTATTGTCTTCAGAAGTGTAGTAACGCAATTCAGAATTCGATAACGCCACTCAATATTACAGAATTCCCTCACCCATGGCACCGTCGACCATCATCAGTGGCCGAAATACAGTCGAATTAAGAAAATCTGAATCAAATATTCCATATAATGTTGATTCAACTTTTAGTTACAAAAAAAAGTAAAAAAACGTCATAGGAAATGCATTACAAACCTGAATAGCAAATGATGGATTTCAACATAAAATTTTATAATTTTTTAAAAAAAAAATTATTCAAAATTCTGCCATGATTTGGTGAAGCTACCCCAACCCCTTCCCTTCAAGATGCTGACATACACGCAATTTGTTTTCAATAAACCTTAGCGAATACATTGAAATGTAGCTAACAAGCAAAAATATTAAATTTCTATACTAAATTGTCTCATTTTGTTAGCTAATGTTCGTTGAGTTTTCAGATGCAGATAACATCCTTCCTTAGGATGAGGAGGTTGGCTAATCTATGATGACGGAAGTGATGGGGCTATTAATAAAAAACCATGCATCCTTGTCATCAGTAGTGCGTTTGTGTGACTAAAATCAATCGTGTTTTACTTACATTTTGATAAGTTCACTCAATTCGAATTTCCCCATTGACTCATCATTTGGGGGAGGTGTCTGAAAATTATGCAAAATGTGGACATGGGACTGGGAGGGGAGGAATTCATGAAATTTCCCTATTTTGAACGCCTCCCAACAGCAATCGTTAGTTACATCGGACTTCATCTGCCTAAAATCGGTCAAATGTCAATGGTCATTAGAGAGTCGGAAATTGCATCACTAAAGTCTCTTCAACCTGAAACACCTCAACCGCTCGTTTTACGAGTTCGAGGACCATCAACGCCAAGTGTTTAATATCGGCATAATGTGACGAACGATGTCATATCTAGCTTTGGCAATGGCCTAAACGTGCTTCTCAATTCCACTAAGGTTGCGAGCAAGGCCGTGTTAAATGACTTGTGCACCCCGCATGGCACATCACCTCTTTGCCAGCAATCTTCTTGTTCAGCTTTTTGAACAGCTTTCCTCGGCTGGTTTTGTGCCGGCGCATAGAAATCGAAATTTTGATGCACCAGCAAGCCAAAAACGAAAAAGGGCAACAGTAACGGGGCAGCTGACCAATAAAACGGCGCAGGCTGCACTAAAGGGACTCGAACTCTCATTGAAATGACAAGTGGATGGGCTTGTGACACGAAAGAGCAAATATGAGAACGAGGCCTTGTAGGTACCTCGGGTCATTTGCGTTGTATAAGTGGCACAATACGAGCACGTTATGCAATTCTGTAGAGCGTGTGACAGGTTACCATAGGTGCATAACCTGCATTATCAGGTTCAAGTGCAGCGCAGAGCCGAAATGTCATAGTCCATTATCAGTATCAAGAAGAATGCACCAGGAAGGATGCACTTCATAACTATCCGAAAATGAATTGATTACTGATGAAGAACCTCTATGTTTCTGCACAAGTACACTGTATATATCGTTTGATTATTTCAAACTGAGTATCCCATTTACACTGAAGAGATGTGTGGATCAACTTCCTTGGAACTGGGGACCAGCTCCTCCCTCCCCTCATCTCATCTCATGTTTTTATAACTTTTCCCTTTTTCTAATCTTCATTATTTTCTTTATTTAATCTATTGAAAATATACATTCTTAGCCATAAGGGTTTATTCCCCCTTCGAGCTAGATAAATTCTTCTTCTACTGTATACACTGTATACGCATGCATAAGTCATAATATACTAAATTTAAGGGAAAACTGTACAGGAATGCAGCCATGTATTTCATGCAACCTATCCATCATTGTTTACATGCAAGCTTACACCATAATTATGATTGCACCAGATCTGGATGTCAGGTGAGCATCTGGTTTTAGATTTTCCATAAACCCAGGAAAATGAAAGTTGCTTGCAGAGAATATAACTTGCCTCGTTTGAGGGGTCTGGACTCTAACTGTATTAATAGTAAGATAAAATTAATTTTAATCAGATACGAAGTCAGTACTAAATAACGATATTTCAACTAAATTTAATTCATTTCTGTACTGTGTACATTAAATGAAGGCAAGAATCTTTCACTATTATCAAACAGAGCTTATAATTTTACGGAAAAAAAAGTTTAAGAACTTTTCAAAACTTACCAGTTTGCATATGATTTAAATGCACGCCGAGTTTGTAAACATTCTGCTTTTTCATCTCTGAAGGACTAGTTCACGATAAGCGAAATATATCGTATCCGATATTTTAATGTGTCTGACGCGTCAGTCGATGAATTTCAAATTTATTGGGTCATCATTTATTTGCAGATACGATGAAAATTATGTTTGAAAAGATAAACTGTCTGCGTTATAGATTTCAGAGCTGAAGAAAAAACTCCGCTTTGATCATGCCTCGATCGTGACTGCAATTTTCAACAAACTTTATATGATTCCTGGCATGCTGGACAGAGCATTAAATCTGTTGACACAATAATGACCGTACGAGTTTTCTAGTGTCGTTAATTTGAGACCAAATACTTCAGCAGCTTCAGACAGAACAAAGAGTGGAAGCCAATAAAGTCGAGAATGCATGGACATTTGCTTCACTTTCAATGTAGACCGCCAAAGTATGAACAGTCATTGTGTCAGCAGTTTAAATTCCCTTTCCAAACTGTAGGCAAACATGATGTGAAGTGTTCTTAAAACTCAGTTGTGAAATGTCCACATCTTGAATTAAAAGTGACATTTAACAGATACAGTACGTTAGAAGACCTTGACCCGGCCTATACACTAAGGTTTAGGAAGCTGATATTGGTTACAAACATAACCTGTTTATGATTTGTAACCAATCTGAAACATATATACAGGGTGAGGGCAAGTAGTTGTCACCCTTTCCTTCAGGGTAAAAAAATCCGATGTATTACAGGGATTAATTGCAATCCGAACTGGGCGTATCAAAATACGATAGCAGTCTGGTTTCAAATGTTTTTAGATGTACTATCAATTCGTCATCATGTCATTATTTCTACATTTCATCATACTATCAATTTTCTCCAGTCTGTATCTTCTTTATAATTTGGTCTAAACTGGACATGTTACGCCAACTAATGAGCGCCATGAATCATTTAGCGTGCTCCACATAATTGAGCATATAGATTTCGTCTAATGCAACAAAAACATGTGTTCACAGATGGCGCTGTCACTCGTCAAAGAAACCCTTTCTTGGCCCTGCAGGGGCTCAAGCAGACCCACAAGATTTTCTATGGATCTCGCCACTCCAGCAGTTACCATGCTGAAAAAGTGCCATTTTTCCATTAGCCCAAAACATGTCCCTACAGAGATTTTATGCATTCCCATTTCACCTTCTTTCTTCTGGCAGCGCCCAACCCTTGCCTCTACAGGCGCGTGATTTTCTGCTCGACAAAAGTTGTTACTGCTGATTTCCGAGAAAGGTGGACCTAACGACATGGCAGGGAATGATAACTGCAATCCAGTCGATATCTCAGCCAGGACTCGAAAATGGTGTCACATCACACGGGGCACCGCTTTCTAATGCTCGGACGACGAGCTCTGCAGACAGTGCGCCAGTGGACTGTGCAGTGCTGCCAAAGATTCCCTGCTTTTTATTGATAAACATTAGCATACATACTTGGAGGGAGCGACTTCGAATGGCACAGCAGTAAACATTTTAAGAAACTGCACAAGCAGCCGATTTACCACCGCCTTGATTCGACACAACGGAAATCAATGAAAAAAGCATTACTCAAGATTTCCAATAGGAAACTTTCGCAGCGCTGGAAAGAGAAAAACTGAAGGTGGGATTGGGAAAAAATGAACTCCTTAAAGGCCTTAAATGGTGATATTTAACGCATTGCAGCGCTTGCCACGAAACATGCCACTGTAACAGACCATCCTTCATGGAAAAACAGACTGCAAACTGAAACACTATTGATAAATTTGGCTAAATTGATATAGGCTAGCTTGCAAGTTGCTTACTGAGGAAGCAAACCATTTTACAAGTTTATTGGCTGTCATGTTATTGTAAATTGACCGCAAGTTTTTGCCAATGTTCGTTATGAAAGGAAAAAAATCAGCAAGTTGTTGTTAGCATGTTTGGCAGTGCTATACGGAATACATGCACATATATGCCAGCTGCTCTGACATATGCAATGTGCATGGAGACTGCACATTCTTCCATTTTAAGATTACATTTTTGTGTCTTTGTCATTCTGACATGTACACCTCTCAACATGCAATGCATCCTAAACTTAATTTCTAATCAGAGATCTTTGATGCACAGTCAGGTGTCTTCAAAAATGGTCCTTCGATATACAGTACACTGTACCTCGGTATTTCCCTTGTAGTCGCAATTTAATTACGACGTTCAATGAAGTTCAGCACAAATCTCTTTTCTGTGACGAAATGAAATGCTTCTCTTGCACAGAAGCCAGGCTTAGCCAGCATATTTCCTTTGGACATTACTTAACTGTTCGGAACTGAGAAAATTGCAACAAACTTCACCAACCCTGCTTGCTAAGTATTTTATGGTCTGCAATCAAGTGGTGACAACGCTGTGGTGGAAATCATTTGACTCCAGAGTCGTTCCCGTCTAATTGTAAAGCTCGACTAGCGACAAAGGGAATCTTAATTAGAATTTCAACTCTATAAAACTATACGGCTTTGGTGCAATTATCGGGTTCGTTGGAGACCGATTCGCAATCCAATTATTTATAAGTATTTCACAGGCTTGAAAGACAATGTTGTGAAATTCAAGAACGTGTACTAAAATGTTTTAAATAACCACTTCCCAAAATATGTATATTGCACGAAATTTGCAGTACACGTCTAAGACTTTGTAAAAGTACTTCAGTACATGTACCGGACACCAGCGGATGTATAATACACGTGTTTTACCTACTGTACACTGTATCGATTTAGTTTTCACTAATACCTAATTTACGCAGCATATATTTCTAATTTATTACAGTGTAATCACGCTTCATTGTAAAATGAAGATTTTCAACTCACCTGTTTTGAAGGAGGGCTCTTCGATCCATTAGTCTCGAACATTTTGCGAGCGAAACATGCGGAAAAACTCGAGGTTAAAGTTCGCATTTTCCAGGGTCAAAGATCTTCTCTTGTTTATAATAGCCGAAAAAAGCGATTTAAGCCTAATTAGAACACCCAACGATGCGTTCGCATTTTCGCCGAATTCTTCCATCAAATGGATCTCACGGAAGCGAATAACGAACTGGATGGTTACTAACTGTCTTACTAATTCGTAAATTGTTCCAAATTCAAAATAGTCAGCTGATGGTCCATTAAAACAGAGTTGAAAACTCGAAGAACAAATTTGGACACCTGTGGAACACACAACTAGCAGAACGACGCAGCCGGCATGCAGCGCCACCACACGCTCATTTCGTTATCACTGGGAGCCACCTTATTGCACCTATTTTAAGCAGAAAAATTGCATAAAAATCAGGCTAGAAAATTCAATAGTTAGCAACCTGCAGTAATTATTTAAAGAAAATAACTGCAAAATGCCATATTATAATTTCATTTTTCCATTATATTTACAAAAAAAAAAAATCAGTTCGAGGTCATGTACATGTAAGGGTGAATCATTTTTCCTGCAACAACTGATTTTGTAGGAATTTAATAGGTGCATTGTATCATGTCTGAATGACATTTTAACAAACAAAAAAACTCCCTAGGTACTTTAATATCATTAGTAGATGCTCGTTTAATGTTATCAACTTAATGAAATAGGTTCGCCAACCAAGTGAAATCTATCCTTCGAAACTTTCGTCGCAATCTACCAACTCGCGTCCCTGGAGTAGATTTCTTTGTTAATTAATGCTCAATTTAATGAAGATGACTAAAACGAATGCGAGGATTCAATTTCAACAACGAAACTAAAGAGACACTAATGTTTTTCGAAGGGACAAGTGCGTGGGCTTCATTAAACGCAAACGATGCAAATAACAGTTCATTATTTGGGATTGCTCACTCGATTTGAAACAAACAACTGCAAAGCGTGTGGGAAAGTGCATTTAATAGTTTGAGAATCCACTCAAACTTGGACAATTGGACAACAAACCAGCCAGCAAACGGTATGAATTAAGAGCATGAGCATGAACATGTAGAAAATTGAAAGCACAACTATTCAAAACACAGACATGAGAAGAGAATGTGTTTTCCATGTTCAAGTACATTGTGATTTTATATGGAAGTGATCGATGATTAAAAAGATGAGAGCAAAATTGTTAACATCAGGACGAAAACAGATCCATTAGTTCTTTTTACACTCGTTCATGTATCAAGGTATCCCTATCTACAGTATCTCGATAGTTATATGCATAAGTCCCTATATATGGGCAATTTACAAAAATATTGCTAAAATCATTCTTTTTTTCGTATTTACACTCGATCGTATCTGTGTGTACTATAACATCAGGACGAAAATAGATCCATCTAGTTTTTTTACACCCATATTAACTAATGTTCCATCCATCTCCTATATAGCCATCTCCACAAGTCAGTTTGAAAAATACAAAAAATTTCTGATTTAAACATGAATTTTTACTTTTATTTCTATTTTCAACCTTAACATTCACATTTTTTTGCGAAATAAAACCCTGCAAAATGGGTGTTGAAATAGTTAAAGCACATGCCTATGTTGTTAATTAAGTCGGCAATGACATGTATCGCCCTCTTGTGGCAGTACTGCGCTAATATCTTTCCCCCAAATTATGTATCGTGATCAAAACTGAGCAAGGTAACAAATTAGTGAGTTGCCATATCAACATGTGCACTGGCATAATCATTCAGCTGGGTTGGACAAATTAGCAAACTAACAAAGGTTTAGCGAAATTAGGCACTACGCTACTATTACACTGCGCATAGACAGTTTCAAATATTCCTGCAGAATATTGCGTTACGTGAGCAATTCACAGATCCTGATGTCGTTGCTAATGCCAGAAACGTAATACTTCAGTCGTTAAGGCCAATATGGCCAAGACCAAGGGCTTCCATTTCATAATGCTAAAAGTGCACTCGGGCAGGTTATCCATTCCATGGCTTCTACCAAGCTGGGCATATATTCCCACTGAAACCATTGAAAACTAATCTGCTGCCTACACATTAAGTAGATTAATCCTGGTGCATGTTCTTATTCACGTGCAAACGTGTTTCTGGTAGCGATTACATAAGTACCGGTATAGACTCGAAATCCTCGCAGGCGTTTTTCTCCTCATATTAATCTCAATTTTATACTTTAATTAGAAGTTCCTGGAATTTGACTTAATTAGCGCAGAATTGCAGTTCGTTGGGCTCGTCTATTTGAACAGTTGTATTTGTACGATTAAGCAAAGCGCATTTCGTACGAACTGCGAGCATTAGACTCGAAATTGTCTACCCTGTAATTACTCTGGAAAATAATCGATTCGATTATATTTCGAGCGTTGAAAAAGCATTGACGAACGCGCTACATGGCAGCTGCAAATGCGTATTATTTCAACTGTAAATTGGCGCCTTTAATGAGCTTAATGAATGAAATCGTTCAATACGAGCCTTATCTGCACGTCAGCACAGCAATAAAAGATATCTTGGTTTTTAATGATAATGGGAGAAAGCATCTGCCAATTATTCTCGGTGATCAATGCCTTGCCTTTGCAATTTTAAAATGGACCCAACTAAATTTTATTTCATGTTCACTAATAGAAACTGATCACAAATCGTGATCTGCTTTTACCGCGTTGGTTGACAGATTAATGTCAAATTTCTGTCAATTTTCAAACAATGTCTGTTCATTGTCATGTTAATGGTCAGTTTTCCGCAAATTTAATAACACATTAAGAGACAAAAGTAATTAGCCCATATAATTTTAAGTTTCGTTATGAATTAGCAGCTCGAACAAAATGCCCCCTCCAAGATTTCGATCATACAACAAATTCGTGGAAAACCAAATACTGTATCTATTTACTTGTAAAGCAATAGAGTATAGTTCATGGAATGCAAGCCAAATTATCTCATTACTTTCTCTAATTGAGTTGGGGATTGCAACTCCCTACCACGTGTACCATTGCTGGCAGTGTACAGAGTTGAATCGAATTTTTGTTGAAAATGATATTATTTTACACAAGTTTTGTTACTCAAGTACGTATACACCAGTCAATACGGTTCATAATGTGTTCAATAATATCTGAGGTAGACTGCGATCACCCCATGAAATTTGCAGTATTTTGATTCTTGATACCAATCACCATATTAATATATACATGTATGCATTATTTAAGATAGCAATCAATGAAAGTCATCCATTTCAACCTGTCTTAGTATTACAAGAACTGAATTTACTTCACATGATTGGGGATTGGTAGTTAAAGTCGCTGCAAATGGCATGTAAACAGTTTAAACAGTCTTAACTTAAGATAAACACGCAACATCATGTTTCCTTTTGTTTGTGGTCAAATCTAGAACCTTTTGCAGCAGCGGATAGCAACTGGTTTTCAGCAGGTTCATGACCCCATGTCCGTGGTCATGGGGCCATGATCCCCAATATCTGGGTTGCTTTTTAATGAAGCAGAGGATTCTGGGTGTGTTTAGACACGTCACCGCCAGTGAACTCAAAACTAACATTATGTGTATTATTAAAAAAAAAACTGCACTAAATCTTACAAGTATCTTATCAATTTTGAAGAATAATATCGTGGTGTTTTTAAGCTCATTCAACTCAGCCTTGAAGCATCATCACCGATTTCTTCTTGAAATATGGCAGGCAGTCAGAAACTATTTCCATGAAAGACTATTTTACAATTTAGCAACGCATCAGCATTTTGAAATGTTGCCAATTGCATCCATGGGCAGCATCGCTGCGCTGCTTTCTCTTTTGAATAACTTACCATTGAAATAACTGCAAAAAGAAGCGCAAAAAGCGAGATAAACTTCACCATTGTAACCCTTGGGTACAATTTCGCTGACTTTATCTCCTTTTTCATTTTTCATTTCGTGTGAAATCGTATTGAAAGTGCAAGAACAATCCTTAGGATGCTTGTAAAAAGGAGGCTTTGTGTAGCAAATGCTTGGAAATATAGAGCAGAGATGTGGAATAATAAAGCTGATATTGCATACAATGATTAATTTTGAAAATTATATTTAAACACATTTTCTAAGGCATTATACGAGTACTTTAGAAGATGGCTTTGAAAATTTCTTTGTAATTAAGTTCCGAGTCGAAAAATGTGTTTGGCGACAGATTCATGCATCAACTATTCGGTTGCATCTGCTACATAATTTAATGCAAGTCCAACTTCATTCCGCAGAATCATGGGAATTCGCTCTAATGTAAACAGGACATGCAAATATTTATATTTCGTGCTCTTGCTCAGCATGATACAAGTTATTGCCGAGTCATTGTTATAGATTCATAATATTTAAATGTTAACTTCCCCTGACAATTCAACTATTGATTCGTATCACAGAGAGGAAAAGCAGTCATAATGCGATTCTATCATTCCTTAATCCAGTTTGTGTCATCATTTCGGGCAACAGATAATGAATGAAGAACCAGGAAATAAAACGTTTAAAAATGCACGTTTTAAATTTCCTGTATCAGCAAATGCTGGTATATCCTGAGCTTGCTAAAACCAGATACAGCATTACTATTTTCCCCATGACGATTGATTTGGAGTTGAAGGGGTACAGTATTACCACAAATACATGTACATCATTATGTCTGTCTAAACAATTTACATGCAGTTTGCGAACACTTTCGTCGTTACCTTCCCAAGTCAGGTGAATGCAAGGGCAACATGTTTACATAAAAGATCATGTACATGTACATGAATAACTTGGCTTTAGTTTTCTTGTATACTCAGAAGTTGTGGAATCGATCTTGAAACTATCCAATAACAGAGCCAACTTGTTCTTTCATTTTGCTTTTCAACTACATGTACATGTACATGTAGAATGACTCGATATGGCAATTAAACTTTACCCCAAATTTTGGCAATTAAACGTTACCCCAAATTCCATAAGGATGTGTCTGTATCATGTATGATCTAAATTCCATATTGTGGTGTTGAGTATTATTATGGATACACTTACCATTCGTTTTTCCTCTGGTTTGACTTCAAAAGCTTGCCAAAATGGAAGTCAGGCTCATGGGAAAAGCAGGTTACTTAAACCTCTAATTAGC
>JAQFYZ010002190.1:0-18306 GCA_034695085.1 Cylindroiulus punctatus
TTTTATGCAAAAATATTACGTTTGAAACTGTGTTGAAAAGTTGAACATTAAACATGTTTGAAATGTGAGGTTGACATTACTACTAACTCAAACAGAAAGTTTTGAAATCAGCAAATTTGAACCAAAATTTGAAAAGCAAAAGTTATGGACTCAAGCTGCACAAAAGCACATTTGCATTTTATTTTATTTAATTAGATTTTATTAATTATAAATTTTTTCTGGCAATTTACCAAAAAAATTTATAGTGCTGAATTGAAATTTCTCATTGAAAAATGCAGTTTTTATGCTAAAATATTACTGTGCTTAAAAGATGAACATTAAAGATGTTTCAAATGTGAAGTTGACATGACTACTAACGCAAACACAAAGTTTTTAAATCAGAAAATTTGAATCAAAATTCAAAATAAAAGTAATGGACTTTAGCTCCACAAAAGCACATTTGCAATAAATGAAATCTTGTTGTTTCACATTCACATGGCTAAAAACTTTGACAGAAAATTTTCAATTCAGCAGATTTGAATCAAAATTTGAAAAACAAAAGTTATGCTGCACAAAAGCACATTTGCAATAACAGAAATCATGGTGCTGAATCAAAAGTTATGGACTTTATTGCAAATGTGCTTTTGTGCAGATAAAAAAATTTAACCGAATTTTTTCAGTAAATTCCAGTTTTAAAATGTTTGAAACTGCGTTTCAAAAAGAAAATTAAAAATGTTGCAATGTTAAACGGACGTCCAAATATCGATTACTGCGAACTTTAATAGAAAATTTGAAATGCAGCAAATTTTTTATACAAATCAGCAACAAAATATGTATTTTAGCTGGGCAAAAACAAATTTCAAAAAAAAATTAAGCGCAAAATGTAAAAAATAATTATGGACGAAATATTTTGCAAACCCGGATGACAAATAATGGATTTTAACTCACATTTTTAACAGTTGGCCACGACATTTGGCCAACCCTCCCTAAACCCCCAAGATGACGTCATGGGCGAAAACAAAATTTTCAAAAATTAAACACAAAATGTAAAAAAAGAATTAAGAAGCGAAATATTTTGCAAAACTGGATGACAAATGATGGATTTTAAAGCACATTTTTGCCCAAGTTGACGTCATGCCCTAAAATTTTCATCTCCCAGACAGTGTAAATGAAATTCAGGAAAATCTGAGGACTTAACATAATTTTTTCCTTAATCCAAGCTTTGTGACATGTTACATTTTCAGACATTTATATTACAATTAGTAGGTAGGCTTCCCCTAACGGCTCGTAGGCTAGCAGTGATTGCCCAGCGGTTAGGGGCAACAGAATCGTTTAAACTTTGGTTATTTTAGGGCAGGACATTTGGAGCAGGGCATAATGTAGAGTAGGCTATTAGTAAACCAAAAATTAACTTACAGTTATGAGTTGAGGGCCCAAATGCTCTTCCAATTCCCATTGCAATTGAGGCCTGGCTGAATCTAAATCGAGAATAAAAAAGTGTTAGCAATACTGCCAATACTGGCTTATTATACTGACGAATTATTGTTAAAAACTTTTTGTGGCTTTTGCACTATGAGAAAAAAAAAGTGACATCTACTTCCCGAATTATAATAGGATATAATAAGCAGATTTCGAAGAGTTACAATGGCCATGATGGCTCAATTTTTTTATTTTTTATTTTTTTGTGGTTTTTGATTGATGCCTAAAATGGGGACAAGCAAAAAAACGCAATCCTGAAAACAATGGCTGGATCAGAAGTCCTTTCTAAGCATGATGACGATGTCAATGCAGTAATTGCATTGTGTTTTTATTCGAGAATAAGCTGAGCAAAACAGAAATAAATACCTCGACTACCTACCACGAAATGTGCTGTACTTCGGAATGTGCCCTGCTCCGCCATAGACTCAATGAGAAAGTGGGTTCCTCCTGCAGGCTCCTCGGCTGGCAGTGGTTGCTTGGCAGTCAGGGGCAGCTGAATAAAGAAAATACTTTTTGTCAGTTTAGGATAGGTAAGGCAGAAAAATACATGAAACAAAAACTATTATTTTATACATTTTATATATTTGGAGTAGGGGCTAATCTGTGGTATTTTAAATATTTTTTGTCAAGAAAACAACTGGATTTTCAAGTTAATTTTGTTTTCCTTTAAACACAAATAAGGAAATAATTTTTAAAATTGACAATAATGTCTCTCCCAATTTTTCATCCGATTGAGTTTTTCACTGAAAATTAGATAAAAATGCAAATAAGGAAATCAGAATTGAACTTTCAAAATTGCCCTAATTTTTCATCAATTCAAAACTGAATTTTTCAATGTTCAAAAGCAGCAGAGTAAAATATTTTCGCCAATTTTCCTCATTAATCCGTAAACAAAAAACTGAATTTTACAAATGCGAATAAAGAAATAATTTTAAAATTGTTTCATCAATTCATCATTGACGAAAGGACTGAATTATTTCAAAACTGAATTTTAGAAATGCAAATGTCAATATTTCCAAAATTTTCATCAATTCATTACTAACAAAAAGATTGCATTTTTTAAAAACCTAATTTTAAAAATACAAATACTGCAATTCAGAACATTCTTCATCCATTCATTACTATCAATAAGACTAAATTTTAAAAATGCAAATAACTTTACACATTTCACACAATTTCATCACTTCATCAGGAAGGAGAAACTGAATTTTTGAATTTGTTGCTAATATTTCTCCCAATTTCCCATCAATTCATGAGTAGCGAATAACTGAATTCACTGAAATTGAGCCAAAACTTTCCATTTCATCATCACGAGCCATAAACCCATTGAAAGAAACATATCGAGCATAAACCACATTTGAAAACAGGAATAATGTTAAGTCACTCAAAAGAAATGTTCGCCAAAAATTTTAAAAATCTTCAAAAGCGAGTTAATCAATCATCGTTGAACAATTTTCGCATTTGGCAACGTGCTAGGGAGAGTGCTATTTTTTATATTTTTTTTATTTATGAAAAAGCCATGATTTCGAATAAGACTAGCTGAAATCCATGGCGAAGGACATTTTCTGATCCATTGATCCGCTTCGGATAAAATGTGTTCAGTTGCCAAAATCAACAAGCAATTCAAAGTGGTTGCTGTTGAATTCAAGGGAACTGGTTAGCAGCATTAGAGTGGGGGGTGGGGGAGGGGGACACCCCCCCCCCTTCAATTTGTCCACTCGGATGGACAGGTCGCTGGATGGCCAATGGTCAGCAGCTCGGGTTAAGTAAACAGTTTCCAGCATGAATTATATATTTGATGGAAAATGATGGAACCGGGAAATTTAATGGAGCGTGGCGCCATACATATAACCCCAGTCGCCATTTTGGCTGCGAAAAATTTAAAAAAAGAATTGTACACCAGAATATTCTCAATTTATGTCGAATTTACCAGCAGCTTATTACAGAAACTGGAAATTGCATTATTTTTTCGCCTAATAAATGTCAAAAATATCATAATTTTTTAGTAAGGAAATGCTATTGGGCAGATTTTGCTTAAATTATGTATTGGAAATTTTCATAATTTTTTGCTTAATAAATTTCTCTCGACAGATTTTGCTCAAATTATGCATTGAAAATTTTCATAATTTTTTGCTTAATCCCTGGACAGATTTTGCTCAAATTATGCATTGGAAAATTTCGTAATTTTTAGCTTAATAATTGTCCGTGTAGATTTTGCTGAAATTATGTTCTCCAATGATTTCCACTTATCAGATCACCATTTGTTTTTCCAAAAAAATTTCCTTTGCAAGAACATTTTCAATTTATGTCGAATTCACCAGCAGCTTTTTATAGAAAGTGGAAAATTTCATAAATGTCTCGGGATAGATTTTGCTAAAATTATGCATTGAAAAAATTCATAATTTTTTGCATAATAATTGTCCTTGTGCAGATTTTGCTCAAATTACAGTATGTCATCAAATAATTTCCACTTATCAGAACTGAATTTGCCTTCAGTATACATTCGAGAAATTCGAAAATTTGACAATTTTTGCGGGACAAAAATTTGGCAGATTTTTTTCAACTTAAAATTATTTCCACTTATCAGAACTCCGTTAGGTTAATTAAAAATATTCCATTCAGCGGAATATTCTCAAAGAACATGTAATTTATGCAGGAATTTCTTATTTTGAAATTTTCCTGGAGCATCTTCAAATTACATTATTTTCCCACATTTTTTTTTTCATTTATCAGGCATATTCTGAAATTTCCTACATTTTCCTGAAGCTATATTTAGCAAAAACTGCATTATTTTTTCCCTTAGACAGATTTCCTTAAATTGTTTCCTCCCATTATTTTTTTCCCAAAATGTAATCTTAATTTCACTCGAATTTCACATTTTTATATGGGAAAGATAATGTCACTAAGCAGATTTTCTCAAATTGTTTCCAAATTCGAGACCCTGGATCCAGATCCAGTTGCCTGGATACCCTTAACAGTTAATCCCCTTAACCGCGTCTTATTCTGGTAAAAAAAAATTATTCAAAAGCAATTAATCAATTAATCAGTTGGGGAGGTTTAGGGGGGGGGGGGTGTTCAATTACCATTTCTAATCGAAAAGCGTTGTTTCTAATTAACCTAAAATGTCAGTTTCTCATCCAAGTTAATTTCGTTTCAGTCCTCCAGGCGGAGCGCCAAGGGCAGCGTCAGTGGCTACTTCCTGGCCAGTCGGAACATGCACTGGCTTCCGGTCAGTGGTCAGTGGGGGGCGTTCGAGTATTACGCATTTCGTTTTGGGGATGCAACCTGATAAAATTATGATGCAAATCATCATTGATTTCCAGCTTGAGGCGTTATCTGCAGAGGGGGATTAGGTGTCACGGATGATTTAGCTGCTGGGTTTGATACCAATGACGTAAGCAAACTGCATTGTGATGAAAACAAGAAAAGAAAAAAACAATGCAGAAAAGATAAGAGATGAACATCTCCAGGACCTTGAAAACGGCCGATTTTTCTTTCGGGTATTGATTCGTTCGAAGAGATTAATTGAAAGTGTTTGCAGTGGGGTCAGGCTCTGAGGAAATGAAATTGATGAGTTGTTCCTAAAATCCCTAGTCCCTACTTCGGTTGTGGTTGTGAAAAGTGCATGTCTTGAAGGAAGAAATACAAATATACACGTTCAAATCTGCTACTTTACACATTATCACGTCACAAGTTAAGTCCCAACCGCTTTAAGGCCCATTGAAAGTGCGTTGTGACTTTGGGGACACCCTGCATAAAATTTCCAGAAACAATTTCTCCTTTCCTAATCAACATATTAAAATACATTTTTTGTTAACATTAACATGGACTTGCGTTTTTTGGGATGTGCTCTTGACAACTTATGGAAATGTATATGATATTAATAAAAACGATGTTTGACCTCTTTATTTTGCTTTATGGGCGATAGACGGCAGCACCTGCCGTCTGAATGGGAATATAAGAGATTTACTGTCGTTGGCAAAATAAAGAATATTCGGAAAAATTTTAAAACCAAATGTCTCTTCATTTTATATAGCGCAGGAATTTACTATCAAATACAAATTTTGAATTAAAAAATTTAGATTCATTTGAAATTATCATATCTGACTAAAATTATCAAAATTCAATTGCAAAAAAATCACTTTCAATGGGCCTTAAGATTAGTTTAGCAGGTCATATTTTCCCAATTTTGATTTACAAACACGTCATTGGGTTGTGAAATGGCAAAACTGCGAGTTGGGAGTTGCTAAATGATAAACAGGCAGCAGGCACGTGAGCTTCTATTGGCCGAAAAGACGAGCTCGTGCGGAATGGGCGTGGCTTCCAAAAGAGATTCTGACGTCATCGTCGCAGCAGCCAACCAGCTCGTGCGTTGGTGCCACACTGCGTCCAGCTTTTTCTCCATCTCGGCGATTCCCACTTCCAAGATGGCGGCCGCACGCGCTTTCGGGGCACGTGTCACACATATCCACAGGTCCGCCATTTTGGGAGGAGCGAAAGAGCTGATTGGTCGCCACTTTGTAGAACATCGCAGTGGTGGGCGGGGCCAGTTTCAAACCAGCCAATTAGAAATTACAACCGGTTGTGAAAGACCAAAATTGGACCCCACTAAGTGAGTGGAAGCAACGCAGCCATGTATTATATTGCCAACATCCCAATAAGAAGCATCTGAGTACATTCGGTTCCCTGCAATATGTTTCAGAATCGTTATATCCATTCTGCCATTTTATCCTCCGAGATTCACTCGATGGGCATGTCCATGGCAACCTCCTCAGCCCGAACACATATTCGCTTAAAAACCAGCAATTTGGAGATCGAAACTATCACGTGTATATACATGCATCCACGTAAAAAAGGTTGTACAAATATATGCGAAGGAAAAATACACGCAATAACGAAGGCAATACGAGAAACTGTCTTTCGTAAAAATAATTCACAAAAAAACAACTCGTACGAAACAGTCTCAAGCCTGTTTCCATGACAATAATAATGTTAAGGGTACAATTTATGGTTTAGATATAAGAAAATCGGGTGAGGTGTTTCCAAATGGCAAATTTGCCTGTGACCTTGAACAGTTCCATCAAGGTCATTCCAAATTTATCCCTGCCAGAAACCAGGAAACATTCTAAGGAAATTTGTTTCCAGAAACAATGTTTTTCGAAAATGTTCCCCGCATGTAGGGCTTTACGTTTATAATTATTTGCAAATGATGCCATAATAATTGCACACAAGAAATGCAACTCGAGCAAAATCTTTGAAAAATTTCATCAAAAATGACAGATGGCCAAACACCGAATGAGGATTTAGCATCCGGCCAATCCCACCCCTTTCAAGATTTACGTAATACTTGAACGTCCCTTCTCCAGTCTTAAATTTGATGAGACTTTCACCCAATTCGACATTTCAAACACCGTACGAAATATAAGTGCTTCCATAAGTACTTACGTAAGCACGTAACGTAAGTACTTAGTGGCCATTTCGAGCAGGGCATAATCTGTAGTACAGCGACATCGACGAATGACCGAAGGGGGGTGGGGTTGAAAATCGATATATTGTGATGACGTAATACTCGAACGTTCCATAGCCGTTTGTTTCGAGCTGCGTTGCACCAACTAATCGACCGTTTAATTTTCCCACAGGTGGGCGCCTCTCTTTTCGCCAGCAACATAGGCAGCGGTCACTTCGTGGGTCTGGCAGGTTCCGGCGCAGCTTCCGGTATAGGGATAGCCACCTTCGAACTGAACGTAAGCGAATGACGTCACCGGAAATTCTGGCGACCACGTGATTTCAACTTTTTACATATTTTGTAATGTTTGCATCACACGGTCATCATATGCCTTGACAGACTGGAAACCTTACGTTGTCCAAAGACGCGAGACGTCTTTTATCGAGTCAATTTCGCAATTAGGGACTAACAATAAGGCACTTAATTAGTCCTAATTAATCACGTGATCCCAGCGGCGGGCAATCACACACGACAGCCAAGCTATGCTGGAAAGCAACCTTATACAGGATTCCCCACAATTTAATTTTCAACTTTCCTGACTTTTTCCTGACATATCCAGGTTTTAAACAACGTGCCTGACTGTTATGCAATAACATGCAGCCTTTTTTGATAAAAAAATAAATTGAGGAGAGGGGCGTTCAAGTATTATCGCATTACCGAAATGCTCAATTATCAATTTTTATAAATAAAATTTGGATGAAAATCCAACATTAGTGACAAAGTCGTTGGGACGTCCAAGTATTATGTCATTAGTTCAATCATTTTTCATAATAATTTGTGTTTTAATCCATCAATAGTGATATGGCCTTTGGGGTGTTCAAGTATTACGTCATCATCTTTGGGGGAGGGTTAGGGTGGACGACTGGGGGTAAAGCAACATTTTGTATTTGGGTCGAAATCCATCATTGATGTTGCAGTCATTAGGGGGCGATCAATTATTACCATCATTATAGCAAACCGATGCCAATATAGCTATGCTAAAAATAAAAAATCGATTAATTTTGACATGGTTTAGATTTTGGTCTGATTTTTATGCAAATTTGGCTGAGTTTTCACGGTCACCGATGACATAAGAGGTGATCGTCCGCGGGGAGCGGTTAAACACCCGCGCGGCAACGAACCGCGACTGATATTTGCATCAAAACCAATCGAAATGCATTAAAATCACAGACGCTGCTCATAAATTTAGCCTTAATTAAGTCTGCTTCTAGGCATGATCAGAATCCTTATTCATCTCGAAGCCCATAAATGCCTCAGTTAATTAAAAACCCACTCGCGTCTGCGACTGCACATTATAATATATATATCAATGTATAATCCAGGGAATTTTTCTGATAAATCATTCACGCGAGATCAATTGAGAGGTTCATGAAAAATAACTTATGGAAGGTAAAGTGCTTTAGGGGCCGCAGGCAAGATGCAAAAATAATGAACGAGCTCCTACTTAGTCACTATCCTGTTTCTTCGAAAATAAGACCTAACCATGATATAAGCCCTGAGCTAGCATGATTTTTCAAGATGCTCGTAATAAAAGCCCTACCCCAAAAATAAGCCCTTGTTAAGCTGCCAAAAAATCATGGAAAAAATATCATAATTGATGTTCACGAGTAAATGAGCAGAAGTGCATGTTTCCAGAAATTAAATTTTCAACTTCCCTGACTTTTCCCGGACATTTCCAGGTGTAAAAATTTCCCTGACGATTAAAAATGCGAGAATATGACATGTGCCAATGTAAAAATTACAATATTGACTGTTCAATGTTTATAAACATGAGGTGAACAAATTTCAATTCGAAAACCAACAATAGAGCGCACATTTTTATAAAAACTTCAAATTTAGATTTTTTTCCCCAAATTTTACAATTTCAAGACCGGTCTATTCCACAGAAATGCTCACTTTAGTTGATAGCAAAAGTTTCTTGACTTTTGTTTGAAGTGATTTGTTAAATTTCCCAGACTTTATTAAAATAAATCTTCCCTGATTTTTACAGGTTTTCCAGGTTTTCAGGGTCTGTGGACCATTTCATTTACTGGTGAACAGCAATTATTACACTGTTTCCATAATTTTTGTGCCAGCTTTTTGTGCCTCCACTATAATATTTCACCCAAAAATAGAAGAAAATAAAAAAGAAAAAAAAAGGATGATAGATTTTTGCCCAAAGTTCATGAAAAAAGTATTTACTGCTACATGCATTATCAATTAAGGGGATGCCTGAAAATGTTTTTTTATGAAACTTAAATGAATATAGTTATAAATTCCTGTCTTAAAATTTTGATCATTTTTCCTAGTTGACTATTCGAGGCCTTCCCTTTCACTGTCAACTCCAGGTGAATAAGTCAATCAAATGAAAAGAAAGAGCAAAGATCAAATTAAACGTTCTCATAGTCAAACGTCTGTTTTTGACACAAAAAATAACCACTACAGGGGTCGCTCTCTGACGTCCCTCCATGGCAACTTTGTGATCACCGGGCAGCCTTTTGAATTTCTGCGGATCATGAATACGCGATGAGCCGCATATATATTACCTATTAGAACATCTCCTGTCTGTTTACCTTCAATGCATTTCTTTTGACTTCACTTACATTTCACGCTTGTTTATCCAGTTGTTCCTTCGTGTAGTGACCAGTCCAGTAAGGTGCGGGGTTTCCGAGTATTACGGCATCACCTGAAACAAAAATTTGGATTAAAATGCATCATTTGCGAAGCAGTTTTCTATTACAGGGTTCCCCCAGAAATTAAATTTTCAACTTCCCTGACTTGTCCAGGTTTAAAAAATATTTTGTTGACGATTAAAAATGCGAAAATATGACACATGCCAATGTAAAAAGTGCTACATAAAACATGAGGTGAAGAGAAGGCTCTATACACATTTCATTAGAAATGATGACATATGCAAATAATTAATGAAGTGAATAAAAGGAAAGACAAGAAGCTAATGACAGGAAGAAAAAAATGCCATAGACGAAATTTTCTGCAATACGTTATGACAAACGATGAAATTTAACCCAATGTCTTAAGACAAGATGGGCCCCTCAAATTTATTTCAAATCAAATTTTCACTAGAATTTGTCACCACAACTTTTCATCGGTCATATCACCGCTGTACTGCTAACGAACAAGGAAGGAAGTCTGAAAACCATGCTTTAGTGATGATCTAATACTTGAACGTCCCTCGGTATCAATCTACAGGTGTTGCTACAGTAAAGTACCTACGTGTATTTTCCAAGCACCTGTTTAGGGGCAGGGTGAATTTTCCTCCATTTTTCATCACGGTGGTCTCTTCGCATTTACGGGTTCCGTGTTCATCATTACCAATCCAGTAAACTTGAGTAAAGCTCATCGTTGCCCTTTGGATTTCGTATGATTGATGATCAGCATGACGGAACTACTTGGCTGCCAAAAATGAAAATGTACACAAGGTCTGAGCGCCATCAAAATGCGTTTAGAGAAGGATTTTCGCGTCTCATCGGCTTAACTTTCCCGACGTTTTTATTACTTTCGCCATTTTTTTTTTCTGAGAGCAGGCTTACCAACGCTTTCCGGATGTCTGCGTAAACGAAAATACCGAGAGCACCACGACTGTACTTCGAAAGACGCCCTTTTCCATGGGAAGTGTCAAAGTGGGCTTCTCCTAATGGCTCGAGCACTGTCAGTGGTTGCCTGCAGTTAGGGCAGCTAGCTATGGAAATCAAATGTCATGTTAGGAAAACATAAAAAGCATAACAAATAAACATAGCCTGTCAGCAAAGATGGGTGTAACCATTCATTTGGAACATTTGGAGCAGGGCATATTCCGTTGTACATGTATATCCACAGTTTCAACCTGTCTTTTTTACCACACTTTCAGGCAGTCTTCGTACTGATGATACTCGGATGGATCTTCGTTCCCGTCTACATGGCATCAGGGGTAATTTTACTACTTTATATTTGAATTACCGAAAGCCGGTTTACCTCAACCGGAAGGTGATATGGGGACGCTCAAGAATTATGTCATCCAAAATCATTTTCAACTTACACCTAATCCAAATGACACCACCGCAGACAAAAACTGCGTGAAATTATTACCAGAATTGGATTTTATGGATAAAAATCGTTTTTCTTTATCGAAAAGCATCCAAATAAAGGATAAAGTTAGGAAAAGCTTTTCTTTATCCAAGTCCCTTCAAAGATAATGACATAATACTTGAACGGCCTTTAAATTTGTCCATTATTTGATTCTTCCCGATAACGCTAGGTGTACACCATGCCGGAATACCTCCAGAAGCGTTTCGGAGGACAGCGGATCCGTATCTACCTGTCCGTTCTGGCCCTGATCCTCTACGTCTTCACCAAGATATCGGTCAGTGCATGTCCTAGGACCACCGTAGCGCCGTAGCGCTGTTCCGTTCCGTTAAAGCGCAACGCTGCTCCTAGCAGCCGACGCTCTCGGTGGCGCCATCTGTTGCCATTTCCGTAACCACGAAAACAACATGGCTGCCACTGGGCGTCGCTTTGCCTAGAGCGCCGTAGCTGCAGTCGCGCCCTCTGTTTCCATTTCCGTAACTACGAAACCAACATGGCTGCCGGTTGCGTCTTTGCAGGCCGACCTGTTTGCCGGGGCGCTGTTCATCGAGCAGTCGCTGGGCTGGAACCTGTACTTCTCGGTGATCCTGCTGCTGTCCATCGCCGCCATCTTCACCATAACAGGTGAGTGGGGAGCGTTCGCAGCACGGCCGAGCGACAGGCCTTAACTGAACGACGGTCGTTTTTCTCGCTTAGGTGGCCTCACCGCCGTCATCTGGACCGACTTCGTGCAGACCATCCTCATGCTCGCCGGGTCCTTCGTGCTGATGGCCAAAAGTTGGTTTCTGCCAGTTTTTGAAATTGCGGCCACAGATGGCGCTAACCACCTAACCGGAATACCAGCAGCGCCATCTGTGGCCATGCGCGTAAATGTCGGACGAAGCCAAGAGTCGGTTTCTGCCATCATTTTAAACTACGACCACAGATGGCGCTGCGTGCCGCCTAACCGGAATACCAGCAGCGCCATCTGTGGCCATCAACGAAAAAGTGTCTGATGAAGCGATGTCATGCCAAATTCGATCTCTTCAGGTTTCGTGGCAGTCGGCGGCTACGAGCAGTTGTGGCAGCGGTTCCCGTTGGCCGAAGCCAGCAACACCACCTACGGCGCACTCAACGAGTCGTGCGGCCGGGTGCCCGCGGACGCGCTGCACTTCTTCCGCTCGCCGTCCAGCGGCGACCTGCCCTGGACCGGGGTGGTCTTCGGGCTGACCATCTCTGCCGTGTGGTACTGGTGCTCCGACCAAGTCATCGTGCAGAGGGCGCTGGCGTCCAAGGACCTGTCCCACGCCAAAGCGGGCACTATCATGGCCGGCTACCTGAAGATCTTGCCGCTCTACCTACTCGTCTTTCCCGGCATGATATCCAGGGTGCTGTACCCGGGTGAGTCCATCGCAGCGAGCTTTCAAGTCTTACGATCCCTTCTGAATCACTGTTCTCTTATTTTCTTCGCAGATGAGGTGGGCTGTTCCAACCCGAAGGAATGCGAGCGCATCTGCGGGAGTCCGGTCGGCTGCACCAACATCGCCTATCCCCTGCTCGTGCTCCGGCTGATGCCCACTGGTCAGTGAGTCTTCAATACAACTCAGTACCCTGCAATCGGCAAATATATGCCGCATGGCATGTGGGGGTGTGTTCCGTCCACGCAATCTATTCGGCAATTACCACCGCATTTTGGTGGGCACCATCATTATTAACTTGATCTTGGTTAAGCTAAAGAGGGAGCAATGGAAGGCCTGCTGAAAAACCAGCCCAATGCTTCAATTAGGATTAATATGTTTCAACAGTGCAAAACATTGTAAGAGACATTAGAAGCCCGAATTCATTTTGGTCACTTTATTACATGCCCTCCACCTTTTCCACTATGTTTTCTTGATCTGTACACTCACAATTTCACTGATGTGCAACAATAGCGTTAGGTCGTATGGGCCCTATTCACTGGACACGAATGCCATCTACATGTTGTGACACATTTCTGAACCCGCAAATTCACAAAAACTTAATTAGTGAAATTGTGAGTGCAAAGATCAAGAAAATACAGCAGCCAAAGTTGAGAGCGTATAATAAAATGTGAAAAAGTACTCACGCGTGCTTCCCGCTGATGCCTTTCAATAATAAACCTCGCAACCACCATTTCAAGCTTATTTTGGGTCTTCCCCGAGGAGGGGTCACACCAACGACTTTTAGCCGATCTTTGATTTTGAGGACATTGAAAGTTTGCTGCCCAAATCCATCAAGTTAGTAAGCTCGGACCTCGGTATTTTTGCAGGACTGAGCGGCACGATGCTGGCGGTGATGATGGCCGCCCTCATGAGCTCCCTGACGTCCATCTTCAACAGCAGCAGCACCATCTTCACCATGGACATCTGGACTCGCTTCCGGAAGCACGCCACCGACTGGGAGCTGCTCATCGTGGGCAGGTCCGAAAGCTCCTCGCTCTTTGCGCGTTAAGCGGCTCTTGCCTTAACGCCGTACTCTCGCACCACCTAGGGTGTTCGTGGTAATCCTGGTTGTCATCAGCATCCTGTGGATCCCGGTGATCAAGGCTTCGCAGGGGAGCCAGCTGTTCGTCTACATCCAGAGCATCACCAGCTACCTCGCGCCGCCAGTCTGCGCGGTCTACGTCCTGGCCCTTCTGTGGGGCCGCATCAACGAGAAGGTCAGTCGGTCCAACCACGATGCACAATCATCGATAGCCTTGCACTGTTTCTTGGACGCCTCACGCCTCATTGTTTTGTGACCATCTCTTAAAAAAATTTAAAAATTTTCAACACAAGGCATTGCCGAAACGTGCAAGCATGCAATTTGAATGAGAATAAATTATTCAAGTTCAACCATTTTCTTCGCAGGGTGCATTCTGGAGCCTGATGATCGGCTTGGCCATCGGCCTGCTCCGCTTCGCTCTGGAGTTCAGCTACTCGGTGCCCCCGTGTAACTCCGCGGCCGCTGACAGCCGCCCAGCCATCATCGCTCTGCTGGTGGGCAAGGTCCACTACCTCCACTTTGGGATCATCCTCTTCGGCATCTGCATCGTCATCGCCGTGGCGGTCAGCCTCTGCACGGAGCCCATCGATCCAAAACACGTGAGTGGTTCCCGGTGACAACGTGCTACGGCGAAGATGCTCATTGTAATGATTCTTTTGATTTCCTCTGATCGGTGCGCGCGCAGCTGCATCGGCTCACCTTCTGGACTAGAGCGAGCCGGGACATCAGGGAGGACATCGACGACGACACTTTCGGCAGCGACAAGCACGGTGGCCCGAGCGGCCCGATCGCAACTATATCGATCACGGACGAGTACGGCGGGGTGTCCACACCTATCGGAGGATCAATCACGCCGCTGGCCATAGGTAAATGTTTTTTAACGATGCATGTAATGTAATGTGTAATGTCGCATACTGCATTTTGCGCCGATGAAACAGAACCGTAATAGGAGCAAAAGGTCTTTTACCACGGTCTGTTGCAACCCATTAATACATTTCGACCAATTCCTTCCATTGCAGAAGACGACCACCTGTCCGACACGCCGGCCTGGAAGCGGGCGCTGTACTTCATATGCAGCGTTGAAAGCAAGAAACAGCAGCAACAGGTGATGGAGGACGAGAAGCCAAAGATGAGCCGAGAAGAGGAAGCGGAGAAAGCAGCAGAAGCGCTGGACGAGCGGCCGCTCTGGAGGTGGACGTGCAACGTCAACGCCATCGTGTTGATGGCGCTGGCCGCAGCCGTGGGAATATATTACGCTTGAAATGCTCATCGGTAAGGGGGCAATAGCACTTGACTCAGTTTCAGTCTAGAATCGTTTCCGCCGCATCTGTAAAGTGGTTAGTGCGTGCCGGACTGACTCTTCATCTATCACCACCTCCTCAACTCGTGCGAATCATTCTCATCGTCGCAATAAACCCATCATTCCAACAGTGTGATGTAAGAGCAAAAAAAAAAAACATTTACACCATTACTCAGAATAAAGGTTTCTCCTTGCTCAAACGAGCATTCTCGTAGTGAAACAGACCTGGTACAGATTCCACACAAAAAGTGGGCAAAATAAGAACGCGAGTACGCATATTTGAGGGCTGCTTGCGGCACAACATTTCGCTTTTAATATACTAACCACTTGAAAGTCCAATTGAGCAAGTTTTCGTCAGAAAAAAAGCAATAACTTTGCAACATCGATAAAGTACATATCGCACACCCACTTCAGCAATGACGCGACTCAAAAAAATTCGATTTACAGGCGAAGCAAGTTCATAGATCGCTCTGCCACAGAGCAAAATTATTTCAAATGCCACACATCTGAAAATCCTGAGAAAACTTATTATGATTACACGCAATGATAACATTGATTAGCAGTACATTGATGATGTTGTAAATTAGCCAGAATGGTGTGCAGGAGAAAATGGCGCCTGACCGTAAACTGATTGAAAAAGCATCGAAAATTTGGCGTGCTCAGACTTCGACTAGGTGATGCTATATTAAAAATGAATATGTTCGTTGGCCATTGCATCGTCTGGTTTTAAGATAAACCATGGAAAGCATTCAATTTTTGTTGACTAATTCTACGTACGTACAGCCCACTGCAATGTACGACCAATTATAGTATGATCAATTCTGGCAGATTAAACCGGTTAACATGGATGAATTGATCCAATTTCCGTGCATTTATTGGTTCCATGTAAACATGGTGATTGTCATTAGTTTTTTTTAAAGAAAATATGTATCACTTCAGTTTTTAGTTATGTCACCTCAGAAGCGGGAGTGCAATACCCGCAACGTGTATAATTTTGAAAGCACCCCGATGCGCACAAAAATTTGGCGCAAATGATGCCGCTTTTACTTTAATACCGGGCTCTCGAACATGGCGGGTCCGGCTGACCTAGACCAGCACCATCCTATGGGGCCATTCAAACAGGCCTCTACTACTCTGTTAAATTAATGCATAGTTCAATTCTGTCATCGCGAACGTTTGGACCTTCAGTTCCGCGACAGAATCAGGACACGAATGCGGGCACGAGCCTCGTGATGGCGCCGCGGCAGACGGGGCACAGCGCCGGCTCCAGCATCTGTCCGCAGTGAAGGCAGCAGCAAATGTGTCCACACTCGAGGATGAGCACCTCCCTGGGGTTCTCCTGGCACACCACGCACGCACTGTCGGCGGCCGGCTCTAGAGGCTCGGCGTCCGCTCCCCGCTCGGCCAGCTGCCTGTTTCGCTCGGCGATCAGGTCCGCCACCCTCTTCAGTTCGGCCGAACGCTCCTTCTGCTCGCGCCACCTGTCGTACTGCCTGTACAGGATGACGGTGAGGATGATGCCCCCGAAGGCGCTGAACAGGACGGCCAGTGTCTTGAGCGTGCCGGCGTCTTTCTCCAGGCTCTTCAACAGGGTGCCACTGCTCATCTGGGTGAGGTAGAAGGGTGCGCCGTCCTCTGGCGGCTGCAGGCACAGCCGGCCCTGCTGCAGCACCAGCGCCCCCACGCCGGTCAGCATGCTGCCCTCGGGCAGCATCGTCTCGATATGCTGGAAGCCCGTGGTGGTCTCGCCGATAAAGAACCTGCTCAGGGAGTCCCAGAAGCCCGTCTGGCTCTGCTTGAACTCGTCGAAGACTGTCCGCAGCTCCAGGCCCGTGGCGCTGGTGGCCTCCAGCACCTCAACGACCGCCCCATTGCTGCTCAGCACGAACGGCACCGTGTTCGTCGTCCGAGACAGCTCGTTTTTCACCTCCCTCCTACCGAAGGCGAGAAAATGGTCAAATTTTTAACGGAGTGCCACGTTACGCGCGGAGCTTTCCCAAGGTATTACGTGCAGGCGCAGAAAACAACAACCGGACAGCGTTAGCGAGCCAAGGACAACTGGAACAATGCACGTCAAATGCTGCGACCATGAGACAGACATTAAACGGAACATGCTTGCGCTCACAAAGCCAAAGAAGGAGAAATGTTAGCAAAGTTTTGTCGACAAAAATGCAAACATCCCAACAACGAGTTTACGCAGAGTGCTCTCTACAGCGAAGCAAGTGATAACAAGAAAGGACTAAAAGTCTCATTATCTCGACAAACCAGGCGGTCAAGCAAAGGATCACAGCAGACCAAAAGCATTACGCCAGACAAGAAGCCCAAAATCGAACAGGTCACAGAGGTTATTACATTGAACATTTTGCAGTCGGAATTCGCACATCGAAATGAATTCAACTAGCTGCACAGTTACCAGTCACATATGATGCCTAACCAGCACAACAAAAATTTACGAAGCAATTTCACCAAACACCATTTAGGGGGTACTAGCCGAGGCAGAATTTGAGGAAAAATCGTGAAAAATACTCACCACCACCTGGTGGCCCAGCTCCACTGGATCTTGTGCTCGCGGAGGATCGACTCGTGGATGACGCCGGTTATACCAGGCACGTTCTTGCTGACGATGGGCTGCTCGATGGCCTTCACGCTGCCTCGGACGATCGCATAGGGGATGCATTCGCGGGCGCACTTTCCCACCTCCGACCTGAGGTCGTGCGATATCTCGAAGGTGGGTGCATCCTGAAACGAATGGAGCACAGGTATGAATTAGCAAAGCCTGCGAAACAATTCACATCAATTATTAGGCATTTTCGCAGTGCATCACACAAACATACGGACATTAAAGCAGGCTTGGGCTGGAACGGGAAACCCTTGGGGCAGCTTTCATAAATCTTAGTCTAACTTTGGTCCTTGCAAAGTTGCAATGTGAAAACTGCCCCAGGGATTATGAAAATCGATGAAAATCGAAGTCAGTGGAGATGCTGCCAATATTTGCACCACTGGCAGAACTAACGGGGGAGCAACGGTATCCGGTTCTAAACCGACAAAACTCATTTTGCGGCAGGGAAGTTGTTAGAGAACAGATCACGAAAATATGGCAGGTAACGTGGAAGGCATATAATAAAATGTCCAATGTCATGTGCTGATGAAACAGAATCGTTTTTGGAGGAAAAGGTTGGGTTTTCTAGCCATGTTTTAGCATCCGGTGCTAAACATCTCCAGAATTTGCAGTTCCTTTCATCAATAGCCTGCCCATTTTCACCTGGAGTCAAAAAGGCGACTTTAAAATAGTTTCTACAAGAAGGAAAGGTCAGTTCACTTTGAATCACGATAAAGAAAAACCGGAAGTGAGATTGGTGCAATTCTGAAAGTTTGGTGATGACTGAAAAAGCCACGTCGTGGGCATGAATCGTACCAGGGGCATACAGTGCTGGACAGAATTATAAGTTCACTAGAAAAACTAAATGTATTCGAGTACCATTAGAGCAACATAACTGAA
>JAQFYZ010002191.1:0-18296 GCA_034695085.1 Cylindroiulus punctatus
AAAAACCATTATTTTCTGCAGAATTCTTTAGGGCACATATGTTTTCT
This sequence comes from Cylindroiulus punctatus, assembly GCA_034695085.1. Classification (NCBI taxonomy): domain Eukaryota; kingdom Metazoa; phylum Arthropoda; class Diplopoda; order Julida; family Julidae; genus Cylindroiulus; species Cylindroiulus punctatus. The sequence continues at coordinate 48 of JAQFYZ010002191.1, forward strand.
GCAGGATTCTGCAGGAATTTTCCACATGGGAGGGCTGGTAAGAATGAGAAGCCAAGTTTTAAAACAATTCTCAGATTCCTTCTCCCAATTTCCCAGTAACGTAACTACCTTTTCGCAAAAACATCATTTTCCCAAATTCCCATTTCGAAAGATGCGGAAAATCCGTTGCTCAAGCCTCCAAGCCGTTTCCCCATTCCGCTGCTGTGTGGCGTTTATCCCATCCTTTCGTGGCACCCTCCACCGGTGCACCCAGGCAGTTGGCTCCACCTGGCGGCGCCTTCCGACCCGCCAGCCCAGGTCAGGTGGCCGCGTCAGCGCACTCCAAGTTCGGTGGACGCAGCGCGAAGATCGCATCGGAGAAGCCGTGAGTGATCGACCCCGCACGTGGCCCGGGCCATCAGCTCGTCGCGTGGGCCTCCAAGCCGCGGCCGGCTAGTGTTTGTGCGACTTCGGACTCGGACTTTTTGCGCGCCGCATCGTTCGGCCCCGCCGGGCGGCCGAGGGACCGCCCCGATCCCCGCACGGGTTCTACCCCCAAACCCGGGACTTCGTCTGTCGGACTCACCCGCCATATGCGTAAGTTGAACCCGCGTTGAACTTCTTCGCTGAAAACAAAACTTTCCGCCGACTTTGGCCCCGGGGGCGGGTTGCGAACCCGGGACCGAATTTCCAGGGGGCGCTGGGAACTGGAAACGACTTTTTTCCGATAACTTTTCGGCACCTGTTCGTGCGCGCCGGGGGGCGTCCATAAAGAACGTGGTGGTAGGAGGTACACAAATTCGACTTCAAATTCGGGGTGACCTGATACATGCATGTCAACGTGTGACATGGTTCAAACATAACAACCGCGTTGTTTGGGGTGGCAAATTGGGATTTTGAAATTAGCGTTGATGTCGAAAACTGAGCTCGGTGTGTAACTAATTTCCACAGGCTTGCCTGGCTATAGTCGTCTCGCCAAAAGAACGAAACTTTTTCCAGCCAATCAAAGACATTCGGCTTATCGACGTACTGTTTCAGGAGTTTCAGCGGTAAGAGGAATATCGCTGCTATGCTCGATATTATATTGCAGGATGGACTAATCGCGAACATGAAATTGCATCCTATTGGTCTAAACGACGACGCTTTTTTCGTTCTTTTGCCGGGACGACTATAGTGTGAAGTTGGACCATTTTTGTGCAACTTCAACGCAATCTCACACAACAATCCAAAAAACAGCGTCATGGGGAAAATTTCCTGTTATGTTTCCGGCTGCTGAAATCAGTTGACGCGAATGTTATTGCATTTGCAGAAGCATTGAGACATTGAAATGTTATCTATCATATTTACGCGGTTGTTAGACACCCCTTTGATTAAGCTTTGAATCGTTGACCAAAATAGTCGAATTGATATCTAAACAACAATGATGAAATGTATTTGGCTCATCACATCTCCCCGTAAAACGATTACTATGACAGAATACTTGAACGACCCCGAAGATGGCAGTACAGGGTGACCCAAACTGGTTAAAAAAGTGCGTGGGTATTGGGTATGACTTTATGATCACCCCAGGAAATCGCCAGGACCCTCGACCTTGCAGAGCCCCAGGGAACCCACTCGAAGGGTATGGGGGGGGGTGATAGAGATGCACAAATTCACAATCGAGCTCATTATCAAAATCGACTTTGTCAACAACTGCCAGCATGTGTTTCATGCTGGTCTGACGTGTGTTCCAGGCATCACGATGGCGATGTTTGGAGCGGTTCATAAATGCTGGGATTGCCATGTTTTCATCCACCATGTTCATGGAAAACAGCTTGTTCTGCCAAAAGCAATCTTCGCGACGGGCCGCGCCCTTGACTGTCAAATGATGTAGTATTCGGGTTAAGTGTTTGCACAGCTGAAGCTGCATCGCCCAGCCTAAGATCACTGCACCTTGCATGCATAAAAACCGCAACAATGCACCACTTATGAATATCCGCAGAGTGGCACACCAGCGCCATTGGCGTCTTTTTATTGCTCGCTGGCGGCGCTCCGCCCAGCGGCCTTTTTGTCCTAGGCGCCATCTTGATGATGCCACCAGTGACGGCCATGTTGTTTTCCTTCCCAACACGTGAAAAAGCCGCTGTTTATCACAAATGGTGTTGTGTCAGCTTCCCACGCCACTGCTTATCAGGAAGCGATTGTTCTAACCCTCTGATTAAGGTGTTTAGGCGACGAATTTGCTTCCTCTTAGATGGAAGCAGTTTGTGACGTCACACTGTTTCTGGAAAATTGCTTGTCCTCTCCCTGTGAACACAGCCGTAACTCCCCCTAGTGAAGATTTTTGAAAATATCGCAGTGGTCGTGCAGTAGGGGTCTGTTTGCGAGCAGAAAGTGGTACTTACCATCGAGAGAACCTCAGCCATACGTGAGTATGATAATTTGTACTCGAAGACAGGACTATTACAGGGTTCATACGCACCTGGAAAGTCAGGGAATGTCAGGGAAGAGCAACATGATCAGGGAGAGTCAGGGAAAACTACGTTTTTTTGCTGTAAAATCAGGGAAAGTCTGGGAAAATAAGTTTTTTCAACAAAATAAAATTGAAAAATAAATTCCACCCCAAAAAATAATTTTTTACATGTATATTAATTATTTTGAGATTTCTGTTGACCATTTCCAAAAGGTGATATTAATAAACATTATATTTTTCTCATGAGCAGATTTAAAAAACTTTTCTACAACATTTATAAGTCAGGGAAATTTACTTGGGTTTTCAGGGAAAGTGAGGGAAATGATTTTGTAAATTTGAGTATGAACCCTGTATTAATCTACACTTGGTTAAATTTCTCCACTTTTACATTTAGTGTATGACATTTGCACAACTTGAAAACTGTCATACATGTAGCTAGTATTTGGACCAAACAATGAGATGTCATCACATGTCGTGCTGTGCTACCTGGATACTCGTGACATTTCCAGCCTCTCAGATAGCAACTCATCAATTTCAACCTAGCTGTTTGGAATGGTTGCCTCGGAAGAAGTGAAACTTCTCGAGAGGTAAACGTGGTTATCAAACATGGGACTGAAAATGCTGTCTGAGAGTTACTCGACGACACCCTGGGTCTGAGAGTAGACAGCTCTCGATTGAGCAGGTCTGTTCATGCACATTGCTTGAGGTTGCTGTCAGACAGTTCTGCAAAACTTTCGTGTTTATGAACTGCCAGCAGAAGCTCGCAAAAAAATCGGGTGGATATAGTTCTGAGAGTGACTGTCGAAATTGCACTCTCACCTCAAACTGTCAGCAGATCACCTGAGATTCACCAGATGGTCGCTATCGTTCTCTGCTCTGAAACTGACATGAAGCTTTAGTAGGACACGCTATCAAAATGTTCTTGTGTCCCATTCAGGGATAGCATTCCCAGAGTTGATGACGTCACTTATTCATGGGCACTGGTGATAAATTTGAACTTTTTGCAGTGTTATCAGCTGTTTCCTAGAAGCCCAAGGTCTTTTTTGTGTTGATGTCAAAACAGGCGTAATCTTGGGTAATCTGTGAGCGCATCATAACTGAAAGGTGACAATGTTGACATAACTAATGATGACGCATGATAAGGGTGCCTCAGAAGTCGTTTTACCATCCATTAGTCGTTATTTAGATGCTGTGATCAGGTGTGAGGTGTGCCTGTTCCGGTTCTGGGGTCATTGGGTTAGTCAGTCACTGTAGGCTAATGCCAGAACTGAAATTCCATTGTAGTCATTGAGGTTTGTAAAGTCCCTGAAGTCCTTGGAAGTCCCCCTGTAGTCATTGCAGGTCCGTGAGGTCCTTGAAATGCGACTGATGCCCCTTCGAGCAGTCGTTGCAGTGACTTTACTCAAACTGTCAATGTTGGAAAGTTTCAGGATTCTGTTCATGAGATTTCAGTAAAACTTCAATGACTTCCATGAGACTTCATTGACAGGCCAGAAATGTGAAGCACCCTGTACAACGACAACTGTCTTCCTAGGGGACACCATTGTCCTTCAGCGATATTTAGCAGCTATTTTTCAATTAAAATATTAAGAGGCTGTCATCCCGGAATGGGGGTAAGTAGGGGCCTAATGAGGAGACTGTCAAGAAATGGCATAAAGTTGAAAACGTGCCATTTTCGCTGTGGTATTGCTCAGGCAAAATGGCGTTGCATGAAATTTCTTGAAATTGGTGCTTGAGGAAGTAATGTTGAAGTGAGGTGGATCAATTCAGGATCCTGGAAGATTTCATTGTCGAATTCTTAATAAGCTCGGGCGTCACCATTTCTGAGAATCAGCCAGGAAAGACTTACACTGTGGTTAGTGAAAAAACACGTGTAAAGTCAGGTTGAAAATCAAACATGAACCTGATGTGATAACCACCATTTGCACAGGATTTACTTATATGAGTTAATGCAGATCCACGATGATGTCATTCAATTATTTGTGGAAGTCGGCGTACAGTGCACGGATATCAGGTGACTGCATGCACATATCAGGAAAAATCATATTTGATAAGTTGAGAATTGCGATAAACCCATACCAACGTCGCTATTTGTAGAGCATAATAGTCACATCGCCAAATAATCGCGATGTTAAACTCAAGGGCCGTGCATATATGGCGTCCATGAAGGGGTGCAGAAAATAATGGAAATGTTAACAATGCAAACATCAACATTTATTTTCCAGTGTTATCACTTATATTTTTAATCCTTCTCCAGGCGACGTCATCATTCTCTAAAAAAATTTCGAATTGGGCAAACATCCCATCAAAATTAGGCCATCAATGTGGATTTTAGTTGCAAAATTATATCGAATGACCTAGGCATGTAGTAATTAAAGGATTACCCGAGGCAAAATTTGTTTTTGCACTACTTGATATATCAATTGATAGTAGTCTGTGAGTGAGTGAGGACTAACGCTTTATGCACATGTGTTTTTATTATTTAATCCGTGAATCAGTCTTCTTGGTTTGCTGCAATTTTCCTGCACATTTTTCTTTCTTTCTAAATAGTCCTTTTGTACTTCTAACCTAAGTAACCTAAGTCTAACCTAAGGGCAAATCACCCTCAACCATATGGCACCTCAGGTGCTGATTGTGGGTGTATTGAATTGAATTGCAAACAAACTGGAAAAGTAAAGGAGGTTGAACATTCCATTTCCGTTGAAGCATGTAAATACAGTCGCACCTCGTTATAACAAATTGCATGGGACCACCAAAATTTGTTCGTTTTAACTGTAGTTCGTAATATCAGTAGCCAGAAAAAAATATGAGTTTTAAAAATAAATTGTATTTATACTTGCATAACATTTTTTTTGTACAGTATTGTACAACTTTTCTGAGGGCAAAGTGGTGCTTAATTTGAAATAATCTGTTATTGAAGATCGTTTATTATTTCTTTTGCAACATTTCTCCTAAGTGTACAAAAATGTCAAATGTCTGAATGAGAAGGAAATCGAAATTTCATTCAGATACTTAACTACCCTGCACATCTACGAGTAAAAGTTATTTGAAATAATGTTTTTTGAAGATTGTGCAAATACACGTGCAAATGGGACTGTCTCGCAACAGGAAGTCTGTCATCAGATCGATATGACATCTTGACAGCACCTTCTGTGAGCTGATATATAGCGAGTGTTTTTCAAGTGATGTTCTGTAACTTTAGTGCATGGGACCTCGAAAATCTGTTCGTTATAGCCGATAATTTGTTTTATCCAACTCGTTATAACAGTATCAGGGATGTGGCCAATGTGACAAAATGTGACAATTTCTGTAAAAAATTGAAAATAATGTGGCAAATGCAACAAATAAAGAGGGTAATCTCTTATGTATGACCTATCTGTATAATTATAAGGGAGACTAGGCTCAAAAAAAGTCTGTTGATGAAGAGGAAATTACCAAAAAGAAGGAAAAAGCCCAAAAAATGTTGCATGCAAGAATGGAGATGTTACATGAGGCCTGCGGTACTAGCTACACAGAAATTGTAAAAGTAGAAGCTGCAAATGTCATCATTTAAAGCGCCAAGGCGGCAATAGAGCTTGCTGATAAAAACTTAAATCATTATCCAAAACGTGAGTAAAAAGTGGGAAAAAATGAATAAAATGTAACATTTTTGCAGATACAGTATATTTTGTGAACAATTTTGATGAACTAAGAATCAATTGCATAACATTTGCATGTGACAAAATGTGACCAAATTTGACAAATGTCCAAATCTTGGATGTGACAAAATGTGACATAGCTGGCCACATGCCTGCTGTATAAATTAACATTATTTCTGTATAGACTGTGACGGGAATTGGCAATACTGTTCGTTATAACATTAATTCATTATAAGCTAGTTCGTTATAACGAGGTTTGACTGTAAACCCCATTTCTGCAACTGCAGGGCTGAGCGTGGCATGGGTTGACTTTTGGGAAAGATGCTGAAGCAAGTCTAATATTGTACACGTCGAGATTCCCTGACAGTTCCGGGTCAGGGGAGGCCTGTAATACTCGAACGCCCCCACCAGCCCAACTATTGGACCATCCAGGCCGCTGTGATTTGATGGCGTGCCATGCACTTAGCCCCATAAAGTTTTTCCTCGTTTCCATGTCATAATCCGCCCTCCCCATCATGCGAGACATACCCCATGCACTTCGAACGTCATACCTGTCGTTCCATTATGCATGCGCGGCTCAATCCGGATCCTCCCAACTTCCTGTTGGCCGCGAAAATAGCGTCGGACGGGGTGTTACCACACATCTGACGTGACGGGCCTTAATTTAGGCGATTCGCAACGGCGGTCCCCTGGGGGAAGCACCGGTCACCCCCCCCCCCACGACTGATCGCACACCTTGTACAATTGTAGGGTCGCTCGAAAACGCCATTGGAATTGGGCGCAGGAATGCCCCATTTGCAAACTGTTTGCATTTCCGAAATTTAAATATCGAGTGGACGTGTCGGGTCAACGGCATAATGCAGAAGAACCCACAAAACTTTGAGCATACATTTGTTTCGATGTGTATCATAACTGCTAATATATTTGCCCTCCATGTGGAACGAATCGTTGGCCAGGGTAATGCGTGTGTCGTGTGGTTGTAAAGGTCCTGGTTTATTATTAAAAAATGCGGCAAAAATAATGCTTCTCCAGCAAGTTGGCATCCAGGGAGAAATGCTGATAATGGGGAAGTCCCCAGTTCCATAGATGCAGGGTGGACCGAGTCCACCATGTCACCATCTCTTGATTTTTGTGTAAATTAATATTACTGTAACGAGCCATGTGAATGCAATCTCTATAGTAGGAACTTAGCGGCGCACTGCCTAAGTTTTAAAAACGAAAGTGATATACTACAGAAGTTGTAGTAATTTTTGTAAACTTTTTTAAGATTGAGGTTCGCCAACAGTTTTAAGCGAAATACTGATGTGAAGCAGCGCCATCTAGGATCAATATTGGACTGTTGTTCCTGTTGAGGAGTTATATGCATGACGTGATATGTCATTTCACTGTTCTTAGCCAAGAACATTTGTATTGGGCAACCACAAAGTGGGTAACTTTGTAACAAAAGTTTTCAAACTTTTATTTTTGTTAAACATGTATAGTGCTGCGCTATGATGCTGATTTTCCCTCACTTGTTAAAAATGAATGACTTTTCCCTGACAATTAGGCTATACGTTTTTCCAGATTTTTCGAAAAAAGGTGTATGATGATACAGTACGTATAATAACAATAATTGTAACAATTGAGAAGTGTAAAAGTGTAATCTATGGGACAGCCGGAATGGAATACTTTTTGAACACTGAGGGATTGGGTTTTTAAACAAATCAGTCTAGCAATGATGAATTTCCCTCAAATTTTGAAGAAATATTAAAGTGATGGAAACACTCAAGGCAGTAACTGGATGAATTTTTGTCCCATGATTTGTAAATTGCTCGATGATATGTCGGTGCAAAATCGTGATGCATGCATGCCGCCACTGGTACCCCAGCCCCCTACAAAAAATTGGGCAGTTTTCGAGCAATTGATAAGCGTGGTCCGATAAACAAGTCCGAAACGATGATGCGAACGTATTTTCTGAAGTAAAATAGCTTCACGCCTCGCAGCGAATACTTCGCTTAACTATACGTGTAGGGTGAATATTAATTTTTTGCTCTTACATGATAAATGGCAATTTCTGTCGGTTATCAAGCCGCTCGATTTGCATGTTACGTAAAAACAATGTTGTTGGTGTAATAACGGGGATCCGGTTTCAAAGATGGCAAGGTAGAACATTTGATGTTAAGCACCACAAGGGGCCTTTCATGAACTACGTCCAATATTGGGAGGGGGGGGGCATCCCCCATATGGGGGGTATCCATAGGGGTCAGCTTTCTTACTCCAACAACTCTAAAGCACCTTCAATTAAGGTGTTCTTATAAAAGAAAGGTATGGAATTCCATCAGAGCAAAGTACTGCAATATTTCTTACTCCTACATATCTAAAGCAGCTTCATTCCAAGATCGATGTCCACTAATGGAAGATGGAGCCATAAGAGGTACTGTTGGTACAAGTTCCCACTCACTGCAATGTCCCTAAACAAACTCTCAAGATGTCCTTCTAAAAAATGTTCCATTATTTTGTCCTACTCCTGTGCATGCTCTGACGTAGGACGTTCAGTAGGGGAAGATGTTTTTCTGATGGGCAGCATGGAATTCCATTAGAGCGTTCTATCCGGTCATCTCCAAGATATCCCGTCAAGTATATTCAGTCATAGGACGTCTCCAAGATGTCACATCATGTAGATTCAGACATAGGACGTCTCCAAGGCGTCACATCATGTAGATTCAGACATATAGGACGTCTCCAAGATGTCACATCATGTAGATTCAGATATATAGGACGTCTCCAAGATGTCCCATCATGTAGATTCAGACATATAGGACGTCTCCAAGATGTCACATCATGCAGATTCAAACATATAGGACGTCTCCAAGGTGTCACATCATGTAGATTCAGACATAGGAGGTCTTCATGATGTCACATCATGTAGATTCAATCATAGGACGTCTACAAGATGTCCCATCATGTAGATTCAGACATATAGGACGTCTCCAAGATGTCACATCATGCAGATTCAAACATATAGGACGTCTCCAAGGTGTCACATCATGTAGATTCAGACATAGGAGGTCTTCATGATGTCACATCATGTAGATTCAATCATAGGACGTCTCTAAGATGTCACATCATGTAGATTCAGACATATAGGACGTCTCCAAGATGTCGCATCATGTAGACTCAGACATAGGACGTCTCCAAGATGTCACATCATAGAGTCATAGACATGGGACGTCTCCAAGATGTCCCATCATAGAGAGTCATAGACATGGGACGTCTCCAAGATGTCCCATCATAGAGAGTCATAGGCATAGGACGTCTCCAAGATGTCCCATCATAGAGAGTCATAGACATGGGACGTCTCCAAGATGTCCCATCATAGAGAGTCATAGACATAGGACGTCTCCAAGATGTCTAATCATGGAGAGTCATAGACATAGGACTTCTCCAAGATGTCCCATCATGTCTCCAAGATTTCACATCATGTACGAGTAGATTCAGACATCTCCAAGATGTCCCAACATATTGTCCTACACCTTTAGAGACAGACATAGGACGTCCTGGAGAGGTCATCCAGCAGGGGTGAGGAAGGGAAGGCATAACAATTCGACTTTATCTTCATGTTATTGTTTACAAGCACTTGATGCATATTCGGTCTCGCCCCCCGAAGGAGCGACGCGGGCAATTCAAGATGTGTCCCTGTCCTAAACAAGGCGGAGGGGGGTGGAGGAAGAAAACAGAAAAAAGCACTGTTTATCTGTTTGCTCGCCCAAACTGCTATCTCATCGAGCCATTGTTATCGGCACGTTATCATGGTCCAAAGGCCGCGAGGTGCGAGGTACGCCCAAGGCGGCCGCGGAGGCGCACCGGTGGTGAGGCGCCCCTCATCTTCATTAGGTAATGGGTGTCGCCAGGCGACCTCATAAAAAGTAATCCCCCCCTCCCCGCTGTTGTATCACACGCACTTCTGATACCGATCTTCTCTCACTTAGCTCCGACGCCGTCGCAGGCCAACACCATGAAGGCTCTCGAGGCGGACCTGGCCCTGCAGGACCTGGAGATCAAGGTAAGCTGTTGTCTGGCCGTGGCAGGGATGACACCCTCCCTGCCCCTCCTTTTCTGACCCACGTTATTTCTACTTCCAGAAGCCGGCCCGCAACGGCGTCAACGGCAAGCGGCCCCGCAAGACCGTGTCCAATGGCTGCACCCCCGTGGCGGCGCCGCCCCCCGGCAACCTGGATGTGCCCCTGGCCACGGCCGTCATCGCCTACCTGGGCTACACCATCCTGCTGGTCTTCGGCTACTTCAACGACTTCCTGCGCAGCGTCGGGCTGGCCAAGCGCTACGCCGCCAAGGAGGCGGGGCACGAGGTAAGGATGGGCCACGCCCAAATAGTCACTTGTCTGATGGACATACTGCCGGAGCTGACAGAGATCTCAGACTCTCTGTCCAGTTTGCGCTGCGTGTTTTCGGTTCTCCGGAGGCTGCAGATGGACATACTGCCAGAGCTGACAGAGCTCGCAGACTCTCGGTCCAGTATGCGCTGCGTGGTTTCGGTTCTCCGGAGGCTGCAGATGGACATACTGCCAGAGCCGACAGAGCTCGCAGACTCTCAGTCCAGTATGCGCTGCGTGGTTTCGGTTCTCCGGAGGCTGCAGATGGACATACTGCCAGAGCCGACAGAGCTCGCAGACTCTCAGTCCAGTATGCGCTGCGTGGTTTCGGTTCTCCGGAGGCTGCAGATGGACATACTACCGGAGCTGACAGAGCTCGCAGACTCTCAGTCCAGTCACCATTTTGCCTGTCAGGCACTGTGCCCCCCAAATACACAAACAAACAAACAAACAAACAAATCTCAGTCCAGTATGCGCTGCGTGGTTTCGGTTCTCCGGAGGCTGCAGATGGACATACTGCCAGAGCTGACAGAGCTCGCAGACTCTCTGTCCAGTATGCGCTGCGTGGTTTCGGTTCTCCAGAGGCTGCGGAAACCGGCCTCTGCGGCTCCTCGAGCTCCTCGGACACTATCTTTAGTGACTCGGTTTGGACTCGGACGGACACTATCAGTGGCATGAGTTGACAGCACGCTCAGTCCTGTGTCCGCGTGATGGTTTTGAGGACTCCGGAGGTTTTACTCCAGTGGGCCACTTAACCTACCGATGGTTCTCGCAGGTTCTCGCATTGGCAACTTTAGTTCTCTGCTCTCAAATGGACACGACTGCTTTAACCCAAGCTGACAGCACTCTTCAATTCCGTGTCCTCGTGACATTTTTGGCTCGTTAGATGTTTTGCTCCGCCGAACCTTGCAGAACCGGCCCCTGAGGTTCTCTTGATGGTAAATTACCAACAACTCTGGTTGACAGTTGCCATATCCACGTGATAGTTTTGAGTCTCCAGAGGCTCTTTCGATGGTAACTGTTAACTTTCTACTTTCAAATGAACCTTCACAGCTCGAGCTGACAGCACTCAGTTCATTGTCCAATGTGGCAGTTTTGACTATCCAGAGGTGCTTCAACAACCCCTGAGGTTCTCTGGATGCAACTTTCGCTCTCTGCTCTCAAATGGACACTGAATCCTATGATAGGATTCCTATCAGCCTGAGCTGACAGCACCCTCAGTCTTGTGTCCACGTGACAGTTGCACTGTTGCACTCTACAGAGGTGCTCCAACAGGCCTCTAAGGTTCTCTCCATGGCAACTTTTGCCCTCTGCTCTCAATTGGGCACTAATCCTATCTGCCTGAGCTGACAGCAAATGGACACAGAGCCAAATCCCCAAAAAATCGTATCGCTCGTGGCGCCATCTATGAAGCAATACGCCCAACGGGGCATTACAAGATGCAGGCAACACTGTCTTCCGGACTCATCAGCCTGGAGGCTCCGCATGGTTTAATGTCTGGCAAGCAGCCGACAGCCAATAAAAGCGAACCAGTCAATCAACCCAGTCCATCAAGTTTGGCAAAGCTTGGCGCAGTTTTATGGCCTTGCTAAGCAAATTGTTCTAGGTATTATCCTTGAGGTAAGCCATTGAGGAGCGCAGGGGTGTTGCATCCTCTGGGATTTGTGGCTGAAACGCAATAGCTGAGGTAATGGCTGAGGTCAGTTGCCCAAACGACGAGATTTCAGTGGTTGATAGGGATGTTATGAAACACGTAATTGCAATGGAAAGACCCAGAATTTTGACTAAATTTCCCTGGAAATTGAGTGGGTGTGGATAAATCATAGGAATGTAGGAAAAGGTAAAAGGAAAAAAATGCAACTGATAAAAACACGAATTTTTTGCTAAATACAAACAACTTATTGGAATTTTTGCCTAAAAACGTGAAAGCAACATAGGAAACTACTTAAAAATCAAAACACTGATGATGCTTAAGATGTTTAACATTGATAACAGGAAAAGTTGAAGGAAGTAAACTATCAATAAAAGGATTATAACAATTAACCAGTTGAACATTTAGCAAATTATAATTGTAGGAACCTTAGCTAATTATAAAAACTGCTTAGAACACCAGCAGTTTCTAGATATTTTAATTAAAATAAGGAGTTGTCAAATATTAAACATTTGGAATAACAGCATTAACAGGGTTGCTTTTTGGTATGGCAAATTTCAATGTCATCATGTCCAAGAAATTATGATTACAATAATGGGAAGTCCAACTGAATGATAGGAAATAAAGGAGTGACCTCTCACCACAACCTAGATTCTATGCACGTCATTTTTTCTAGTGGCAGTTTGAAAAAAAAATCCCCAGCACATTAAGGTCAAGACAGTAAAGCTTTTTGTTTCGGCATGTTTTATGGCCTTGTCAAACAAATTGTTCTAGCCGCTATCCTTGACTCAAGACATTGATAAGCGCGAGGGTGTTACATCGAGCAAGTTCTCGCGCACAAGTGGTGTTTCTTAGGTAACTGCACAAATGAAGAGGTTCAATTAGCCAATATGACATTATGAAATAATGGCTAATTTGGAATTAGCCACCAGGTTTTGTGGCACCAATAGCCTGAAGACCAATGTTAACTTTCTGCCAAGTCATGGCAACATAAGTTAATTGTTGGTTCAAACAGATTTTCCAGGTTAACATTCCTGAATATGTTGGCTAGTTCCCAATAACCATCTTCTGTTTGAACAAACTTTTTAGTTCTTCAACTTCCTCTTGTGAAGACAGCTTAGTCTACAATGATATAGCTACAGGGAAGCACATCTTGACATAAGTATTAATTGCACTTAGGGAGCAGTTTAATCCTTCCTACATGGTGTTAGCTTCATCATCTTACAAATTACGTGAAATGGAGAATGTCATTATTTGTTTCAAAGTTAATGGATATGTGCGACAAGTTGTTTAACCTTAGACGAACTTTGCTTGTGACACCTTCAGTGTTGACGAAAAATTGCTCTAGGCGGTCATTAACATCAAGGCTTGTTTTCTACATTCCCATCATTGGAGGAAATGATGAATTATATACATGTAATTCTGGAATGGTTAATTTATTAACCCCAAACAATGATGACATATACCAGGAGGAACAGTTGCACGACAAGAGTAAGCAATAAAAGGATGATAACCAAAATAACAGTTATAGTACAGGTTACATAAGTGACCAATCAATGATGAACTTCAAGGTCGACTTCCAGAAGAACGTGTATAGCACATGTACACGGTACATGAGTGTGACCAATATAATGGTGGCAGACTTCCAGAAGAACGGTTGTAGTACAGAATGCATGAGAGACCAATAAATGATGACAGGCATCCAGAAAAACAATTGTTGTACATGGAGTGTGATCAATATAATAATGGCAGTGTTCCAGAAGAATGGTTGTTGTAGTTGAGTGTGTGACTAATAAATGATGTCGGGCTACCAGAAGAGTTCCATTTCCTGGAATCGTGATGCTAATGAATTTTTTCAATTTTTTTCTCAGGGCTATGTTCCTCTCTTCAACGGATTCGAGCACCTCTTCAAATGCAGTATGTACCGAAGGGTGCGGGACGGATGGAACCGGCCCATCTGCAGCGCTCCCGGAGCAGAGATAACACTGAAAGACCGTGTGTCGCCGGATTACGGATGGACGTTCAAGTAGGTTCTTCTTGGTCTTGCTGCATGTTTTGATGGCAGCCTAGGAGGCCTTGACCTTGTCGAAGATCTGCAGCCTGCAAAGACTCCTCCACTGCCATCTCAGTCCCAAAACAGATCTTTAACGATGCTTGCATGGAATCCAATAAACATTTTTCTGATTTCCTAGTTTTACAGGCACAACGTCCACGGCCATCAACATGGGCTCGTACAATTACTTGGGCTTTGCCGAAAACAAGGGCCCTTGCGTGGAAGCTGTCGAAGACAAGATCAGGACCCACGGGGTGGGCATGTGCAGTTCCCGAATGGAATTCGGTAAACCACTGTACCACAGACCCATATTCGTATCGAAAATGCGAAAGTAGATCTGGGTTGGGTCCCTGCAATAACCTGTACTTGAATGCAAGTTTCATCGATTGTCTTCGTTTCAGGGACACATGACGTGCACGAGGAGCTCGAGAAGGGCATTGCCCGGTTCGTGGGGGCCGAGGACGCCATCACGTTCGGCATGGGCTTTTCCACCAACACGCTCAATCTACCGTCTCTCATGCAAAAGGGCTGCCTGATCATCAGCGACGAACTGAACCACGCTTCGCTCATTCTGGGCTCCAGGATCTCCAATGCGTCTATCCGGGTCTTTAAGCACAATGGTGAGTTTGACAGTCCCTGTTGATCTCTGTTGTGCTTCGCGCTGCATGAAATCCAGGTACGGCTTAACGGGCTCGTGAAGCTAATTCCCCGGATATTGAGCCAGTTGCACTCTAAAGCGCAAGGTTGCAGAAGCGAAAAATGAGCCGAGTCAGCATTTTGCTGATGAGAAATTCGGATCGTAAAAACCTAATTAGCTGGTGGCGAGGACAAATTTTCAAAACAAACATACCCACGTGCATTGTTATTAAACACTGATAATGGCAACTCTGGGTTGTGAAGCTTGTCATTTTCAGTGCCATTATAAAACTAACGGTGATACATGTGTGAAAGTTAGCTCTTCTAGTTTGTCCCAGAAAACTTTACTTCTAATTGATATGTGTAATATTCAATTGCCCCAATTTTCTACTCTTAAGATATGCACGATTTGGAAAGGAAGCTCCGCGACGCAATCGTATACGGCCAGCCCAGGACCCACCGTCCATGGAGGAAGATTTTGGTCATCGTCGAGGGGGTTTACAGGTGACCTATTGCTGGAAGTCACTTTAAGCACTACGTTGAATCGCCGTACTAAGTCAGTGATTTACTCTTGCAGTATGGAGGGGACCATAGTAAACTTGCCCGAAGTCATTCGACTCAAGAAGAAGTACAAGGCATATCTGTATCTGGATGAAGCCCACAGCATCGGGGCCTTGGGGCCGAGGGGGCGTGGAGTCGTGGACCACCATGGATGCGATCCGCGCGACATCGACGTCTTCATGGGCACATTCACGAAGAGTTTCAGCGCCGTGGGCGGCTATATTGCAGGGTCAAAAGTAAGAAGAAATGCCAACATTTTGTACAAAAAATGGCGGCTTGGAGCTGCACTCTTTGAGTCCTGGCCATTCAGTTAGAACTACAGTTGCTAATGAAATCTTGAGCGCACTCAATGTAGCTTCCATAAAGAAGCCTTTCTGACCTGGCGTTGAACTGAAAAGAAAGATGTAGTTCTGCGTCTAATACTGTCTAATCTCCACCCATTCTAATACGGTGCTGCCCCTTCGCAAAGCATTCCGAGTTTAATCTTTTGTCTTTGAACTTGCAGAAACTTATACAGCATCTAAGAACAACATCTCACGCGTCGTACTACGCGGCCAGCATGTCCGCTCCGATCGCGCAGCAGATCATCGGGGTCATGAAAATCTTGACCGGGGAAGACGGCACGGACGAAGGTACGTAGGCCGCTCTTGCCACCTCCTAGCATACCTGATCCGTTTTAATTTCCGCCTTCCGTGTTTAGGGCTGAAGCGGATCCAGAAGCTGTCCAAAAACACCGTATACTTTCGGCGGAGGCTACGCGAGATGGGGTTCATCGTATACGGCGACAGTCACTCGCCTGTCGTTCCTCTGCTACAGTTCATGCCGGCGAAGACAGTGTGCGTGCCTCTATCACTTTAGGTGGCCAACTCTCGAAATCCTCCCTAATAATCTGGCGTTTTTATTCTGACAGGGCGTTTTCACGCATGGCGCTTGAGGAAGGCATCGCATTAGTTGCCGTCGGGTTCCCCGCCACGCCGCTGATCAAGTCGCGTGCTCGCTTCTGCATGTCGGCCTCTCACACCAAAGAAATGATCGACAAGGTGAGCATTGGACCATTATTTATCTTGTGCTGCACTTACCAGTAGCTAGCCATATGTAACCGTAACAAACTTGAGATAAGGTGTTATCAAATGCAGAATTTTGTTTTTCCTTTTTGCAGTTCTCAGTAGTGTTAAAATAGATAAGATTGACTTGTGCAATAATGTTTGCTTTGATTAAGGCCTGGTTAAGGATTAGAAAAAAACACCAATGAACTTTGGTATCGTCCCTGCTCCAAATGTGCACAATCTTCATATATCAACCTTACATGTCTAGTGATCTACACAAGATTAAAACCTGTCCTACTTGTAGCTGATAGAATTTCTCCTTTCTTGTGTTTTCAACGCTGTAATTTCTTCCGTATAATAATTCATAAAAATTACGCTTGGCAAAATTTGCGCATGCTCAATATTGCAGGCTGTCGAATTTAACTCGCATTCGAATGCGCAGTTTTTGCATAGTTATTTTGTATAAATGAATTGCGGAGTTACAGCGTCGGCGAACAATATGATGGCGAACATGTCCGTTCTACAAGTTAGTGTCGGGTTTAAAAGCCAATAACATGTTCCGAACTTTTGTTTATGGTGGACTTAGGTGTTGACCATGTGCCACCGTTTGGGAAAATCCAAGTTGTAATAAAGTATGCTAGAGAGAGCAGAGAAAATACCACAGCAGTAATGAAAACATCCAACGAAAACGTCTACCCTGCACAAACAGCTGTAAAGCTCACTCTAATTTCATCTTTGTGCATTTCAGACACTCGCCGTCTGCGACAAGCTCGGTGATGCCACAGGCCTCAAGTATTTCAGCCAGCAGTATCCCCTAACGGCAGACTACGAGGACAGTTAACCTACTCCGCCGTTACCGCATAATCATTTCCGAGCAAGAGCCTGGTTTCTACTTTACCCGTTGCTTTAAACCACATCTGATTTGTTATGCGTTAACAAGCACCTTAGAGGAAAACACGCCGCTAACCGTCACCCACCACCACGAGTCCAGGCTGGAGTATAAACCAGGCTCGAGTTTTTCCACACGATGCGGTCGGACCCAGTTCTGACGCATTACGGGACCAAATGCAGAGGATTTTGCCCAGGATCGAATCCCAGGCAGCTTTCCGATTTTTTCCCCATCGTCCTTTCTCCACTTTCCGCTAGTTCAGTCATGCCAACTTCATCACCCCACGTCTTAATTACTGCATTATTATAATCAACCAATCACACGCGCCAAATGGGATGGAATGGGATTTGTGTAATACAGTTGAACACGTAATTTATTTTTTTAAAAGATTTCTGTAATGTTTTTAGCCTGATTGGCCCTTGTAGTAGTAAAGCCACAGAGTACCCCCCTGGAGCAAGGAGGGGTGTTCCGCCTCGAAGATCCGTTTAGGACCGCGCCTTCGCTTGCTTAAGAATGTAAAGATAAATCAAAGTTACTATAAGTAAGCTCAGGTTCCACCAAAAGACAGGGTTTTACCTACTTATGTATATTTAATAAGCAGTTGCAAATAAAATATTTTACTGTATGAAAAAGGTGTAGGAAAATTAGTTTTTTGAGCAGGTATACTTTCAGTCGTTAATTTCAGAACTTATTAGTGAAAACATATGCAGCCTAGTTTTTTAAACTTTGAATAAATTTTAAGTACATGTTGTTTGAAATTTACAATAATTTGCCGGGAAAAAAATAAGCAATTGGCTGTAGTTTATTTGTTCCGTTGAGGATTGTATATAAATTTGTCCAGTTTTGACGAGTTTGATGAAATAAAGATAGAAAATACACATATACTTACAGGTGTGTCCTCGTGGCCTAATGGATAAGGCGTCTGACTTCGAATCAGAAGATTGCAGGTTCGAGTCCTGTCGGGGACGTAAACT